>JAHQZX020005345.1:0-25461 GCA_019804575.2 Pseudotulostoma volvatum
GTGGCACGGAAGATGATTTGTATGATCCTGGTACAGCTCGAGAGCGTGCCTACCTACGGTCGATTGCTCCGCAAAACATGGTGAGAGTCGTTGATGTTGAGAGGCTTAATATGGAGGCTCAGAAGGATAGCGAGGAGGATTAAGTGTGGCTAATGTAATTAATTACTTTGTTTAATTGTTAAAACCGTATCGTATCGTAAAATGGGGCATTGCACAGGCTTTAATACTAATTTGAACTAGCGTGCTCACGACCCACTTTTTTTTTTCATTGGAATTAGAAAATCCCATAAACTAATAGTGCAGTACTCATAAGATATAATCCGAAAGTGAATTAGACCCGGAAAACCCGTGGGAAAAGAGCACGAACGGAATTTTCGTGCGATACATCGTGAACAAAGGGGCGGGTGGGTTACTCAGCAAGTAGGGATTGGAGCTGGCGCAAATTAGTGTCACAAAGGATTATGGTGGCTAGTGCCTCATGTGATCTCGCCTACTAGCGCCCGCACATCCTGTAGACATCTAGAGTCCTATGATAGCTATTTTTCATCTAAAAAATAACTCACATTGTGATAATTAGCCGCTTAGGTTTATAGGCATGTTGTAAGGCTGAGCGCTTACCAATCCCTCACGTGACCACGTGACACGATCATTAGTTAGAAACGTAGGATGGAAACTCTTCCCTTTTCCCTCCCTAGCGATAATTTTGGAAATCAAGTTAACATCGCATTTATACTGCCTCTTTCACTTTTCATTCTTCACTTAGTAGATGCGTCTTGCGTTTAAAGGGACTAGCACATTGTCACGCTGAACCACAAGTAACGAAGGATACGTACGATCCTTACACATGTATATGACATCAGCTATACGATGCCGGGGAACGGTACGTATGATAACCTAATGGCTGAAAAAATATTACTATCTTTCTCTGTATAACGAGGTAGAGATCTCAATTCCAGAAGTTTTTGCCGAATGCACTAGCATTCATTTCAGTGGACCTAGGTAGGGTGCAGTCGGTTGTATACAAGTCCGCCGCTGGCGTTCTCGTCAGCGATGGTCGAGCTGGTTTATCATTTGCAATGAAATCTTGGTAAACTAGCAAACTTAGGTATTAAAATAATATCTTGTGTGCCACCAACCGCGCTTATGTATACATATGTTTAAACAATCGCGACGCCGGAAAATCCACCGGATACGCAATGAGTCCCGCAGCATGAATAATCCAGGGCAGCAAGGCTCCTCTTATGTTGGCGAACTGGAGAAATACGGCGGACTGCCCGGACCGGTGCCACCGCGAATATGACATGGGAATGCATCATACAAAAACTGTTCCAAACAACCCAAGGAAATAAAGACAATAGACCCCCGTTCAATCTGTCACCTATGTATGGGGAAGCGAGGGCCGATCTAAGGCGTTCAGCTTCAGTCTGTTGTCATCCTATTCCCACTACCGGCTTCTGGTCGACGGACCCTACCATTAAAAGAACCTTGAGGGTTAGATGAGCGAGGAGCGGTTGAAGAGCTGTATGAGCGGTTGAGGCCGTCTGGATGACAAATCATGCAGGGCAAAAAAACGAAGCCACGACCCCCACAATTGTTGCAAAGCTCCAAGCCTCTGTGCAGAATCAGCAAATAAGCCCTCAGTGAATCAAAATCAACGTCACAAGGTAACAGGTAACGGAAAGCGATATGGCTGAACCCAAAAGGAAACTATGGCCAAGGTGGGATGATCAAAGAGCCATAACTCTCACTGACCTTGGAGGGTTGCCCGCGCACTGTTTACACGTTGAAGCATTCTGACCTCCAATACAAGCGTGTTCTTGCATATTGAGAGAGGACATCGCCACAGCAGAAGCCTGTGATATCGGATATTTGTGAAAGTGATGGAGAATAGGAGCTACCAAACACGGAGGCAATGCTTTATGAGGTCTGGCGGGGAAGGGGAAATGGATAATGGAAACAGTGTAAAATTGGCGATATTGCGTCAGTGTCTTGGCTTGGATAGTGCCCGTGGGATTGATAGCGAGTCCATGTGTATCGATGGCAACTGGGCTCTATTTATCCACTCCCTTGACCCATATATAGACGACGTTTCTAAATCCCCCTTGGGCTTGCCAAACAAACAGTGAGAAAACGGCAGCTCCTGGTTCTGCGGTGCAGCTTGGTCGCGAAAGTCTAACTTGTGCCCACGGGCAACAAGAATGCTGATCTTCAATCATAATTTGCCAGCTCGTTTTTGAGTTTCCCAGTGTACGAGCAGTTTCCGATAATAGTGAAATGGAAATCCAAAGCGATCCGGTAACAAAAAAAGATGGCATCTTGACTCTCAATGCATCGTTTTGAAGCTCTTTGATCTCTCATGCATGCAATCGTCAAAGGGAAAGAACACTGCAATTGCATTAATGTAGGTATGTATATGTATGTATAGTGCATATGCATTTGCTGCACATATGACAAGTTAGTATGTTAAATTTCGATATGGACATGTAGATATCCTAACATTCAAGAAATGGAAAGATTTTTTTCTTTTTCGCTTGGCCTCTGTGGTTGGCTGTAGAGAAGACCGAGAAATGCCCTGGCTGACTTTATAGCCCACGCTTCGGAAGTCGATGCCTCAGATGACCTGCTTATCATTAGTCTTTTTTCCATTGCCGGTTAGTTCCTATCCAGTCCGCTTTCTCCATTTTCACTTACTGAATGAATCGTTGAATCTGTTGGTAGTAAAAGGTTTTGGATCGCTAACCGGTGATCTTGTACTAACGAAACTCGGCCTCGATAGTACACATGCTTAACCATACGGGGGGTCACCTAGCACGAGGTCTGAACCATTCGCCCATCAATTCAGGACAATTACAAGATAGGGACTTCTTGATCATTAATAAGTTACTCGATAATAAATATAGTTATTATTACCGGTAATGATTACATGAACATGCAGTTTCTTTCCCTAGTGTACTGATGGGAACATAATAGTTACAAGCAGTTACCTAATTACTATCATGTATCATAGTTAGATAGTAGGTAATTAGGCAATGCAAAGCCGGTAGTACTATATAGTATAGTTTGATTTAGGAAAGGACTCGGCGATTACCACATACAATATGTAGTAATTTCTGGCCTCGTACAGTACAGTACATGAACATCGGCACTATGACTCGGCCTCTGTACCGCATTATACTGTACAATACCAATGCGTATTAATGCATTTGCACTGGTTGTACAAGATCAAGGTTCAAAGCATCGATACGGTGGTCTTGTCAGCCTATTTTTTTACCCTTTTATCTAAGACTCTTGAATTGCTATCAACCTTCATGTACAGTAAAGGTAGTATGTAAGAAATCTTAAGTGAACGGTCGTGCTCCATGCATGCAGAGTAAGTCATACAGGATGCTTCGTGACAAAATTATGCATACTCTTCCTTATCTAATCCTCCTCCCAGCTTCTATGAATCTTACCAACATGATCCTATATTTCATTTCCAGAATTTCTATGATACAATTATAGTATACATGAATCATATGTGATAGAGTACTTATATTCGGGTCACGGATAGAAAACAGATGGTAAAAAAGGAGGTGATAAATAAGGACTTACCCGGTTATAATGGTGGCGGAACTCAGTAACCACCAACATGTCGGAACATAAAAATTGCATCAACTTCAAAATGTATCTACCTTGCTACAACCCCAGAATTCAAGTGAAAAAAAACACTACATTAAATATAAGTGGCTAATCTATGGTGTGTAGCTTTTCTTTCACAAAAATACCTTCATATTACAAGGTAGATAGGGTTTTACCAAGCCGTAATTTTGGGGCTTTTGGGACTACAGTCATCATGTGACCACGTGACCATGTGAGGTATTCGCTGCATAGAAGAATATTTAGCTTAGTATTCTTTAGGTTAGTGACATCCTGCGCTAAGATGCCGATGTGTCCACAAGCAATACTGTCCTCGGTGTACCAAAATGAGGACAAAGAAATGCGTCGCCCGTGAAGGCTTGCCACTAAGATGCAGTAGCAATGGTTAAATTCAATCACTTAGCGTTAGTGAGAAATTCGAGAGTCAAGTCTCTATACAATCGTCGGGTATGGCTATCCATCAGTGCGAGATAGAAGAACAAATTCGGCTTTTCCCCGGTAATGAAGAAAAAAATTTACTACCTCAAATTTCACTGTGAACTAAATGATATTGAGTACTTCCGGTGCCATAGTAAGCAGTACGTCAGAAGCAATTGTGATTCCATTGATGGCCTAAGGAAGGTGGATAGTTCCTTTAGCTCTCGAAAGTATGAGGGAACTTCTCATCAGGTACAGGATCGTTGAAACAAATTGTACCAGCTTTGTATCATGCTATGTATTCAATGTGGTATTGTTATAATCTATTCGTACATTACGAGTAATTACAAGAAATTACTGTATTATTACCAGCCGACAACGGCGTTAGTGAAGTTTATCCAATCAACCAGGGGAATCAAACTTCTGATAGGATTCAGCCTCTTTCCGAGTACCGTCTGAACATGGGCAGTTGAGTGGTGCACATGGTGGATACAATAGGGGCTATGTTACTAGTAAATAATTTTAATTATGTATAGACCATACTCCATCAACTATAGCTAGAGCTACAAGTATTAGTAGGTAGCTATGATAACTGAGCTTATCTGTTCTGAACCTTTGGTCATGTGCAAGTTAATTATCCTTTCTTAAGTACCAAGTTTTTTATTAATCTCTTCAAGGAACCTACCAGATTGTATACACATGTCGTTTCCGGGGCTTTTAGTTAATTGATGATTGGTAACGACCGTGATTAAAAGTGCATACGGCCGAGTATTTTATACAGCTATGAAGGATTGAGAAAACGGCGCAGCCTAAGTTTCTTTTTTTTCCCTCTTTTTATTTCGTGAAGCGGCAATAATGACTGAATGGATCAAATGTCAAATCACCTCCAAGACGACCTCTATTGTCGAACATTAATCTTGACCGGGAACAGAAACACGGAGTTGAAGGAGAAAGGGGCCAGCAGAATGCACTGCTCGAGAACAGTAGAGTTAGGTATTGGCCGGAATATCTCTTCAAGTTCCCCGATTCGCTATCGTTCGTTCGTTAGCTTCACGCCGTGCTGTGGTAAACGAGAACCACAACCACGAGCCCGGGCTCTTGACTCTTTGTACATGTGTCTCTTTGTACATGTGTTGGCTCCATTGCGTCCTTGTAATCCGCAAGGCTTGGGTTTCGGAGGCCATCCTGTCCCGCACGGTTTGATCGGGCTATTACTTATTTTATTGGGAGAGGGAAGAAAAAGAAACCAAAAGGAAAAGAGGAGAACTAGTGACAGCATGTCCAGGCTGCCACACTACAAGGGAATAACGAATAACCGTATCATCTTCATCTCATCAAACTACAGGGTGTAAACCTTGTTTGATACGATTCAGGATACTCACCGCCCGTGATTGGAAGCCATGCTTACTGGCTGGCGTATCGCTAAGCACAAGGAAAAACGGAAATGGGGAAGAGCGATCTTATTAGGCTTGAACCAAGAATTGAACATCCCGCATATTAGAGACTCCGAATGGATGGCAGCCAGTCAAAATCGGCTCTCTAATTTTCTATACATCACACATACTAGTACATATAATCATAATACTTATACAGGCTACTATTCTATCCTGACTAAGCTTCTCTGGATGATCAGCCATCGTGGATTGGCCACGACTCCCGCTCGAGACGAGGACTGAAAGTCCGCCTGAAGAAAGCCTGAATTATTATTAGAAGTATCGGATGGGCGACTTATATACTTGTATCTGACCCTGTTTCAAGACTATTGGATCTCCATGAATCTGTCCCAAAATACGAACTAACTAGATACGGACTGGAAGGCTAGGTGAACTCGATGTATGCATTTATATGCGAACTTCGATGATCAATATGTAATATATCTCTATATGTGCCGAACAAGAAAGACGCAATAGAGATCTAATTGGACAGTGAGGGAATTAATTTATGATGGCCAAGAGGCACTACTATACCGGCTGCCTTGGTAATGGGTTGGGGAAGGCGCTTTAATTTGATGAGTGCCGCAGGGCATTGCAGGTGGTGGGTGATCGGATACATATACATAGTAGCCATACAAATCTTCACACATATCTAGTAGTTATGCATATGTATGTCCGCTGAGGTACATCCCGTCCATCCCAGATACGGTCAAGGGAAAGCTCCAACGTTTCAACACTAAAGATAGGAAACCAGATTCATTTTGATTTGTCTCGGGCAAAGTATATGCAGCGTTGTTTAACTCCAGCATGGAATCGTAAAGGCCCTGCATATCAGAGAGAGGAGATAACAACGTCTTTGGCTAAGTGATTCCTATTAAACGTCCATAGGCCCTGGATATGCCTCAGTGCAAGTATCCAACGAGCAGCCAGATCAGCTTTTCGAAAACAGTTTCCTTGCAGGGCCCCAATCCGATCTTTCCAATCCCTTTTAATCCTCCCCATTGGCTATGGCTGTCGCGTAACAATCAAATCTATGGACCTAAGGATGACCATGGTGATGAAGTAAGCCATCTTCGGGCTGTGCTTGCTTCCCCTCCCTCTTTATTATTATCACTTCTCGTGTAAAGCCTTGAGAATATGTGTACAAACAGGCAGAAATGGAGCCATAGTCTAATCGGCATTTGACCCAACCAGCTGCACGGGCTTCCTTGACAACAGGTACTGAATCAATATAATGACGTGGGGGAAATGATACAATTGAGAGGACTGACTATCGGGCCTTTTCCCCGACTGGCTGACAGCTGCAGCGAACAACAAACCATTTGGATGCGCCCACGGCCACGGTTGTAGCTCGGACATTTTACACCCAAAGACCTTGTAGCGGTGAAGCGCTATGAACTCGTTTGATGATTGATGCAGTTACGGAACCGCACCCGGAAGAATGAATGATAGAACCCGAAGGAACAACTAGCTCCGACTGCATAACTAGCCTAGGGGATCATGTACGCAGTAGTATAACGATGTGACTATGGCATGCGGAATGACGACTGATTCAAATGTTATCTCAGCGGCTCCACGTGTGTCCTACGGTTAGGCTCCATATCAAACGGAATCAAGTAAAGCTACAAACAAGATAAGTGAGTTGAGGCAAATTGGAGATGGTGTTACAAGATTGTAAACCAACAAGGTGAGCCTATTATCTATATAAGGGAACTTCTAGACAAGTTACGGGATTAGGAAATAAGAATAAATACTATGTACCCACATGCACTATACCACTCCGGATAAAATTGGTTGAATAAGAGAAATCAAAGGAAGGAGAAACCCACATGAGCACACTGAAATGACAAGTGGCTCAAGTGCGGTCATAGCCAATGCACAGCCAACGCGTAGATCATAACTCTCATCACAAGTTTTTAATAATTTGGAAACCGCGTTCAAGGTTCCTGCAACTTATCGGTAGCGACTACCTTCCAGGAACCGGTCAATGAGAAGATCGGATAATTAAGAAAAAAGAAAAGGGGTAAATCATATATAAAGGTAAGCTCTATTCCTAATGTATGGATGCCTGATTACGGCCCCCGATAACGGAACGAGAATCAGTGGAACGTTATTAGAGTTGATAAGCCTTGCCGATTTTGTACTTACTGGGTAAGATTGCCGACACTCATAGGAAGCCACGTTGCAAGTTGTGCAAACGCCTCATCTTCTCATTTTGATACTAGAGGATAGTGGCCAGGATCCTGTTTGCGTTTGTGGCCAGAGCAAGATAGTCGCCACCAGCCGATGTGAATTGTGTGTGTAGAGATTAGAAACATGGCGAGTCGTGCAGTTGAATGAATGGTGAATCAAGTGATTTCTAGGCACGATAGAAGATCAGATCACATTACCTATAATTAGGCTTAGTGTAAGTTACATTGTCGCTCTTTGTCTGCCAACTTGAATAAAAAAATTATACACCCTCAACGTTCAATATATTCCCCTTGTGCTCAATGCGCAACATTAGATACACAGCCTTTACACCAAGCATCCCCATCTTATTGGTATTTACCACAGTCTCTGCTTTCACTAAGACTTGGTAACAGACTCGGTGAACAGATCTAGCATGTACGCTGGGGTAATGCTTGAGGATGCCCGGGTTTTCGATTTTCAAACAAAGAGTTACCAGTTTAGTCGAAAGAGAGAGAGCGGTGCGATACCTAAGCGCATGAAGCGCTGATCACGTGATATCATATGACCATATATATGGCTGTTATGTAAAGGCGAGATGTTTGCAGTAGTCTCGAGCCTATCGATTCGCATGCTTACAATTTGAGCTCCCGACCCCGAATTCTCCTATGGGCCTTGTATACTTTTCTAGACTCCTCACTCTTATATGTCACCCGCACGGGGCAGCCTCTCACTCTTTTTGGATCCGCATTTCCTCTATACTCTCCAACACTCCGATATGTCACTCAGATATTTGTCCTCCGCGAAATCCATTGAGAGCAGTCAGACTCGGGCGACGGACCGCTTAACAGTATCTCTTCCTTGTTGATCTTCTTTTCCTTTCTCGCGTCGGGCGCCTTCTCTGTTGACAGGTTCCTTCTCAGCCCCATGACTTCCTAACTAGGAAAAACAATGTATAAAGTGGCGTTACTAAGCCACAGACGGAAGGACCATCGATATCTTTCCCCTCCGAAAGAACTCATCTCGCTTGCCCATCAGTTGGACACATTTGGAACAAGAGGGCACCGTTTATCCAAAGACAGAACCATTCAGCTGGAAGAGTCACATGATGTACCAGGTGCCACTAGAGAACAGAGATCGAGAGCCCGACAAGAACAGGAGATCATCACGAAGCTAGCTGAGGCATTAGAGATTGCTAAACTGGAGCTTGCAGCCGCCCAGCAGAAATATGAAGCCTACGTGAACCGTCACTGAGATGCTGCGCCTGCTTACCAAGTGGGTGATAAAGTATGGCTGGACTTGCCTGATATACAGACTGAACGGCGAAGCAAGAAACTGGACTTCTACAACGCTAAATACACAGTAGAAGGTTGGCTCGCCCGCCCACCGGCTCGGCGGAATCCGTGATGTCTTCCGTACCATGCTACTATGGAGGGGTGTGCACTGACGCCATCGGCACCATGACTCCCTTGTCGGGTCCCCTGCATTAGACGTGACAAGAAATCCATGCAATCATCTAAGGCTATTGTAACGGGCTATGAGACTATCACTGTGCGGAGACGGGTAAATAGTTAACCCGTTAGAACTTCTGTATGTAAATAGGAAGCCGGGTGTGGGAAGCCCAGCGATCAGCTCTGATTCTATCATACCATAGTGATTCCCCTTCCTCAGTAACGCTGTCCCGTAACCCCCCTTTACAGCTATCCAGTAGCTTTAGCAGTCGGCAGGCTTAAAATTAAGTCTACAGACAATACTATTCTAATAGAGGATAGCATTGTATCACGAGTTCCCCCCCCATTAGTCCAAGGCATCATGTATATCTCAGCAGGTATAATATAATATGTAAGCCACTGGCAGGTCTTTAATCTCGGCAGAGCCCAGGCTTAGCAAGTTTGGGTCTGAGCACAGACTATCATATATTTCCCCTTTATGGGACATTATATTGTTAGCATCAACTAGACTAAAGCCTCAAGGTATTCCTACGATAGCGTTTCCTGTTGTTGTTGTTGTATTATTTTACGTCTTTAAGCGGCCGAAAGGCTACATAGGACGGTATTAGTAACACACATAAGACACTATTTGGCGCCGGACCCAGAGATCACCTGGGTGCTCTGTAGCCTGTGTCGTGTAGCAAACAGATGAGAAAGGAAGAAAAGGAAAGGAAAAAAAAACCTAAAGACGATCTAGACATGCAAACGACCCGGCATTTGCTGGATTTCGCGCATCGGGGGCTTCCGGGAGACCGGCGCTGTCTTGGGACATGAGGGGTTGTCTGCTGCATGCTCGCCGTCGCAGTTCACACACTTGATGCGGCGTTCGAGCGGGTGCTCAGCTGTCTGATGACCTAGGTCACCGCACGGCCTGCACCTTGGCGTGTCCTTACACCCTTGCGTTCTATGGATTCCCCAGCACCTTCTGCATTGAGGCAGTCTTACACCTAGAGGTAGGATACTCTAATACTCTACCCTCAGCCGGGCCGCATGACTACTACAGTCTTAGGGGTATCCTTCAATCACCCAGCCCGAAAAGCTAAGCGAACCGAGGCTGTTGCGTATCCCTCCTACTTCCTAACCCAGCGTATAGTCTCTAGGGCCACACCGAAAGCTTGGGTAACTTCTGGGAGGACGTTTCCTTCGATTAAGACATCCCTGGCGTACAAGCCGTTTATCCCATTCAGCATTGTCATTCTTATTGGGAGGTCATGCACTTAACCACCTCCCATTTCTCATCGCCCTCAACTCGTCCGTTCCCTAGGGCTTGGGAAATTTTCTCCTTGTCGGACAATAAGTCTTCTGCCGTAGTGTGACCACGATCCCGGTTCGAACGAAGGAGGCCGTCTCTGTGATGATGCCAAACCGAATAATAATAATTATATTAACGGATCAATATATTACTAATATAAGGGTGCTATTCACTAGAATACTAAGCATGAAGAAAGAATGAAGGAAAGTAAAAGGGTTCACAGAATGTAGGTTAACTTGAAATAACAGGCGGTAAGGTCTGGCAGAATACTAGGGAGGCTATAGGTCTGTTGATCGTCTTTACGACGTACAGCTGGCAGCCTTATGAACACTATTTGTCGGAACAATATCGGAACAACCAACTGTTGTGGATACTATAAACCTTATCCAACATAAGGTTCATAGTACTAAGATGGCAACAGATTCCTCAACAATTCTAGGAAGACTTCATTGGCGCTTCATTAGTCATGTATGCTAGCTTAGATAGCTAGGCCAAGGATATAAATATATCCCTCTGACCTTCAATTAGAAAACCAGACTTCAGAAAACTAAAGAAGTTCCATACTTTCTGTAGCGGGCTGATTTCGTTCCGCCCACGTGACTAAACTACATCGCTCCTGAAAACTGGTATTATAGGAACTACTACCGGATGGAAAAGTAGAGAAGACACCAGAATATTCCATCAACATCAGGAATATTCCATCAATGTCGGGAATATTCTATCAATAATCGATAATCGAGAATATTCTCTCAATATCAAGTCAGTGAAATATGCTAATAAATCGGGCTCCGTGGGAATATAAATATCCCCTTGTTTCCTTGTAAATAGAATACCACAGAAAAATACACGGAATAAGAACAGAAACAGTCATTCATTCTCTTCAACAAGCCGCAAGATTAGAGAGTCAACCCCAGCAGCCGATAGATACCCTTGTAGGCAATCCTGGTGCAATTAGCCGCGCAGAACGAGGCTATGCAGCAACAAATCACTATGCAGAATAAGATACTACAAGCAGCACATGGCCACTCAGGACGCTACAACGTTGCAGCAGAACAACGCGATGGGCCTCCTGGTTGGTAGGCTAAACCAGCTAGAATAACCGATTAGCTTCGATGCAGAACCTAACGGTGCCAACAACACCGACCTTGACGACATCCGCAGTAGCTACCTCTCGTCGCCAAGTATCAAAGTGCAACCTTACGATAATGCCGACCGTACCCTTTTCCCGGTGTTCAAGACTCAGGTGCAAGGGAAATTAGCAGAGGAAGGAGACCTTATTGGCAGCGAGCGGGCCCAGATTCGCTACGGGTTTGGATGTCTCCAGGGCAAGGCTGCCCAGCGAATCACTGGTGAAGTTCTTTAAGCAGCTAGATACGGCTTTTACGGACACAAAAGCAAGGGAGAAAGCTAGGCGCAAGCTTGGCTTTATGCGACAAAAAGATCATGAACTCGGAGAGTTTGTCTCCGAATTCGATTAAACCTTGTTAGAAGCCCGAGCCTATAGTTGGGAGGATGACATCAAAAAATCCTACTTGCGGGCCGCTCTATCGTTCGAGTTATCCGATCGAATGATTACAGCGAAAGAAGAGTGTACTTACAAAGGGTATTGTAAGCAGTTGCGGGTGATTTCCGACCGCCTGGCAAGCCATAAACAGCGCTCAAGAGCCGACCGTTCCGATAAGAACAAAACGCCTTCCAAACCTCCAGCTTCACTTGTCTCTAAGCCCATGGACTGGAGGTCCACCCACGTGTCGCAGGCTCAAACCCGTAGGGCCAAGTAGGTGGCCGATGAGGAGATATCCCGTCCCGTGAGGAGGGAAGGTGTAACATTTTTTTGTTGTTGTATTATTTAACATCTAGGACGGAATTACTATTAATATACATTATGACACTGATTGGCGCCGGAGGTAGGTACCTCCCAGAGATCACCAGGATGCTCTGTAGCCTGTGCCGTGTAGTAGACAGATGAGAAAGGGGAAAAAAAACATGAAGACAATCTAGACTTACAAACGACCCGGCGTCTGCTGGCTTTTGCCCCTTGGGGGCTTCCGGGAGACCGGCGCTGTCTTGGGACATGAAGAGCTGTCTGCTGCATGCTCATCATTGCAGTTCACACACTTGATACAGCATTCGAGCGGATGCTCAGCTGCCTGATGACCTAGGTCACCGCACAGCCTACACCTTGGCGTGCCCTTACAACCTCTGCGGATTCCCCAGCCCCCTTTTGCGTTGAGGCGGTCTCACACCCCTAGAGGTAGGATAATCTACCCTCAGCCGGGCCCCCATGGCTACTACAGTATTAGGGGTATCCTTCAATCCCCCAGCCCGAAAAGCTAAGCCAACCGAGGCTGTTGCGTATCCCTCCTGCTTCTGACCCAGCGTATAGACTCTGGGGCCACACTGAAAGCTTCGGTAACTTCCGGGAGGACGTCTCCTTCGATTGAGACATCTCTAGCGTACAGGCTGTTTACCCCATTCAGCATTATCATCATTGTTGGGAGGTCATGCACCTTAACCACTACCCCATTTCTCGTCGCCCTCGACTCGTCCGTTCCCTAGGGCTTGGGAAATTTTCTCCTTGTCGGACAATAAGTCTTCTGCCGTAGTCCTAGCTTTCGGTGTGACGGCGATCCCAGTTCGAACGAAGGAGGCCGTCTCAACCTCTTTACCGAGCGGGAGGATGCTGTTGCTCTGGTTTCGGGGTCGATTCCTTTCCCTACACATCACAGGGAGGAGCAATCGTTACTTGCTCGCAAGAGATGCCGTCTTCGAGTCCCATGTGCGTGACGACACTCGCCTGCAAGCACTCCATTAAGTCGTGAGCCACACGGGGCGCCACATGGTCTGTTCCGCATTCGGAAAGCATTTGGTTGAGTGGTGTAGCCCGTATAAAAGGCCTAGCGGGTGCGCATTACAGAAGGTGCTTGCGCTGCGGAGCCAGTGACCACTTAGTGAAAGGCTGCAAATACGCACCTGCTCGCCGCCCTACCACCGCCGCCATAGTAAGACCAGAGCTAGAAGATGAGACTCCTGAGAAGCAAGCCGAAAAGCGAGTGGCTCCCGCGACAGGACACGCACAAGAGCGAGTCAGCCGACTTATGGAGCTCACCACATGGAGGTCTGATTGCCGAAAAGAATGGGGCCAATTCAAAAAAGAGGTTAGATTTACGATTCCTTCCTTTGTTGTATCTAGTGTTATCAATGGAGAAAGCAATGCAAGATCCCTTGTTGATACTGGGTGTAACACATATGGTATGATCAGCCAGGCATATGTCACCAAGCATAAGCTGGAGTGTCTAACTATCGAACCAAGGACAATGGAAGGATTTGACGGACCTAGGGAGAAGATGCAGATCTTCTCTGCGAGCTTCCAGGATATTGAGAAGGCACTCAGGCGTTTGGACAAGAAAGATCATACTGACAAAACTGCCGCAACACTATCACCAATATTTGAAAGTATTTAGCCGTGAAGATGCTGACGCTTTGCCACCGCACCGACCTGGGGTTGGTCACAAAATTGAGTTGACCAAGGACGAGAATGGCAATGTCCCGTGAAGCGTTGCTAGTCTTACGGAAAACGCTACTGGACCTCCTAGAGAAGCAATTCATACGTGTCAGCAAGTCTGCCGCTGCGGCCCCTGTTCTTCTAGCAAAAAAGCCCGGAGGTGGGCTACGGTTCTGTGTCGATTACCGCGGGCTGAATGCCATCACAAAAAAGGGCCGTTACCCACTCCCTTTAATTAATGAGACCCTAGAAAGAATCGGGAAAGCACGTTGGTTTACTAAGCTTGATGTTATTGCTGCATTTCACTGGATCAGAGTCGCACCGGGAGATGAATGGATGACAGCCTTTCGCACAAGGTTCGAATGGCTGGTGACACCCTTCGGTCTAGCCAGCGCGCCGAGTACGTTTCAACGATACATCAACTGGACCCTGCATGATTTTCTAGATGAATTTTGCTCCGCTTACCTTGATAACGAATATTCTCTTCTGGATCTCGCGAAGAGCACAGAACGCATGTGAAAAAAGTGCTATAACGTTTACGGGGGGCCGGCCTGTAGCTAGATATTGACAAATGCGAGTTCGAAGTACAAGAGACAAAGTACTTAGGATTTATTGTATCGGCAGGCCAAGGTGTACGAATGGACCCCGCGAAGGTTGAAGCTATCACTTCCTGGGCTTCACCAAAGACAGTCAAAGGGATGCGGTCATTTCTAGAATTTGCCAACTTTTACCGACGCTTTCTACGCAACTTCTCGGAGCTAGCGGGACCGTTAACGAACTTTACGCAGAAGGGCCAAATATTCAAGTGGACTGACACATGTGAGAAAGCTTTCCAGAAGCTCAAGACTATGTTTATCGCAGCGCTGGTACTTGTGCAATTTAGTTCTGAACGGGAAAGAATCATAGAAGCTGATTCATCAGGTTGGGCCACTGGCGGAATGCTGTCGCAATACGACGAATGACGGAGTATTACGCCCTTGCGCCTAATTCTCGAAGAAGAATAGTCCCGCGGAGTGTAACTATGAGATCCATGACAAAGAACTATTGGCTATCATCAACGCGCTGAAGGAATGGGAATCTGAACTGATCAGTCTTGAGAACTTCCGCATTCTTACTGATCATAAAAGCCTGAAGTATTTCACTACCTGTAGCGACTGTTACAAACAAAGCTTCTATCATCCGACTGGCTTCGGATTGCACCGAGCTGGACTCTACCGGGTCGGATTGCACCGAGTTGGATTCCGGGGACCCGGGCACTGAGTTAAGGGTGACTTTCGTTTTTGGGCATTAAGCTAAGGCTCTCAAGAATTATCATAATGTAGGATATCAATATGACCTCAGCCATGTGTATATAGATCAGTGCCAATGCCCAGAAATAGGGGCCTGGCAGGTTTCAATTACACCTATTTCCTAGACTACCAGATTTCCTATCGTAGAACTTCCCTCACCCCCATTGCTCATCCGTGCTCTCCAACTTCTCTCTTCCTGTTGAGCAGCACGTTACACTACCTTACAACGATTGAATGAGCGGCAAAAGCGATGGGCCGCTATACTAAGTCGGTATGACTTCACGCTGCATTACCGACCTAGCAAACAAGCTAGTGGACCAGACGCGCTATCTCATAGAGAACAAGACCTGCCACAAGACTCTACCGATGAGAGACTCCAGCACCGAGAACGACGATTGCTAGACCCCAACATTTTCAAGGAAGAGCTGGACCTTGAGTCTACCACTATGCACGTCGCTGCCATCCTAGCGTCACCAGCCTTTGACATCGATGAAGAGGCCATTGAGGAGCTTGCCACTAAATCAGCACTGAAGGATCGTAGAACTCCAGGACAAGAAATACAGCCTTACTCGAACCGTTGTGCAAAATAGTGCCTTAAGATTCCCAAAAGAACTAGGCCTGAAAGTTAGTATTATAGAGTGTGCAGTCTCCCCTGAAGGCTACCTACTACATCGAGACCGCCGTTGGGTTCCTGAGATCGAATCATTACGGACTAGGATCATGCAGGAAAGCCATGACTTCTACTCTTACTGGACATCCTGGCCGTAATACATTGTACGCTATTCTCGCACGACAGTTCTATTGGCCTAATATCGGTGCTGATGTCCGCCGTTTCGTACGGAGTTGCGACAAATGCCGAGCCAATCATGTATGGAAGGACCGTCGCCATGGACTGCTAAAACCATTGCCAATCCCCGACTGAAAACGGAAGAGAGATATATATTAATTTCATTGAGAAATTGCCAGAATCAAATAGATGCAAAAACCTCATGGTCATTGTCGATCGCCTATGAAAAGGGACGATACTGATTCCCTGCGAGCATATAGACACCTCTACCGTAATAGAAAAACTCATACAATATTCTATTGGCTATCATGGAGTTCCCAGTGCAACCACGTCGGACCGCGGTACTCAATTTGTCAATGAAATGTGGAAAAGGTTTTGTGAGCTCCTGGGGATTAAAAGACGTCTTTCTACGGCTTATCATGCAGAGACAGATGGCCAAATAGAACGGATGAATGCCACAATCGAAGCTTACCTCCGTTTCTTCTGTGATCATATGCAAACTAACTGGGCCTTTCTTCTACCTATGGCACAACTCGCAAGATGCTGCATCCACAGGGATTAGCCCCTTCTTCCTAGACCATGGATATCACATAGAACCTATCCAGCTGGAAGAGCCTCAAGACGCGCCGGATGCTACTAGAGAACGGAGATCAAGAGCCCGACAAGGACAGGAGATTGTCACAAAGCTTGCCGATCGCTAAAACGGAGCTCGCGGCCGCCCAGCAGAAATATGAAGCCTCTACGAACCGTCACTCACCGAGATGCTGCACCTGCCTACCAAGTGGGTGATAAAGTATGGCTGGACTTGCGTAACATACAGACTGAACGGCCAAGCAAGAAGCTGGACTCCCGCAACGATAAATATACGGTCTTAGAGAAGGTTTGCTCGCATGCCTACCGGCTTGATACCCCTGGCGGAATCCATAATGTCTTCCATTAGTACCATGCTACTACGACCCGCAGCTTCTGGCCATTCCCAAGCCAACAGAATGATGACTATCAGCCCCCGTCGCAACTAATCAATGGGGAAGAAGAATGGTCCGTAGAAGAAACAATGGACGAACGATGGAAGCGGGTTGGCAGAGGGCACCATCATGAGCTATTGGTTAAATGAGTTGGCTACAGGACACCTACCTGGCATGCCGCAGTGCTATTTGAAGAAGCCGACACAGTTAGGACGGCCAGGTGTAGCGCCTGTAGGCCCTCGATTTCGTTCCGCCCACGTGACTAAACTACACCGCTCCCTGAAAACCCTGCAACTACTGAATCCACAATGTCCTCTTCTCTTTCTTTTCTTAACGATTCCTTTTGTACATTAGCTTGGCAGTAAGTTAATATAAGAGGTTTATCCCTTCACACTTTCCTTTGATACTCATTCAGTCGCTTTCCCTTCAGCGAATCTCTTTTGAATCTTGTGATGCTATTGTAGATATCTCTAGCAAGAACATGAGCACCAGGATTTGCAGCTTTCAAAGAAGCCTTGATTCGGCTCGGTTGAATGCCTGTAGTGCAGCCCGCCTTGATAGCAGACTTGCTCTTCGGTTAGCTTCCGGTGTCCATGATAAGAGGTAACGTCGCTGAAGCCGTGATTATGGGTCATGTATTTCTCGATATGATGGAGGGTCCAGATCCCACCAGGACGTTCTTGAACTTTTAGCTTGACTGGGCAACCGGTCTTTTTCGACATTCGATTCTGGCGTTTCCTCAGCTCTTCGTTTAAGGGGATTTTGTCGCAACAGTACGAGTCGCCATGCTTGCAGGTAAGGAATCTTTTCCATCGAAATCTCTTCTCTGGGTCTCTCCATCCCCCTCTCCCCTCTACAATAGCGTAGCCCGCCAACCCTGCATGTATATTCGCAGCGCTCTTCGCAGCTTCCCACGATTCGAATGTTCCTCCGGCGGTAGAGATAGTGGTATAACTCCTTGATTGTCTCTGTCACCGAATGCATTCGATGCAACTCTAGATGCTTGTGCAGAAGCTCGAGCTGTAGGTGTTGCTTCTGCGGATTCTTCGCTACGGTATGGGCCAAGAGAAGGGTTATTGGAGAACTGTTGGGCTCTCCCAACAGTTGTATAATAAAGTACCAGATTCTGATACTACAGTGATGGGACTCCCAGACTACTGAAGATATGAGAACCGGTTTGAAGGATATAAATAGAGCCTTCATGTCCTTAGTGATAGTCCCCTTTTAGAGCAGACAAGGTATAAGAATAGAAATGCATTTGTTGGTACGCAGAAAGTGGGAGCCGAGTATCTGAATGGCGTTTTAAGACATGGATACATGGGATTCCAATGGTTCTTGCTGACTCCCGTACAAGGCCTAATTGGTTCCTTGCCCTGGTCCAACTGGGATGTGGGAAAACGGGTATTCTATATTCTACGCTGTAAATTGACAACCGCCTACGCGGCTGCTTATGCTGTAGGGATTTACCTAGTTACACAATAAGAAGATTGAGTTACTGTTAACTATAGAGAGTTACATACCTAGATATCTATTTCAACTCCATAGGCAGCTCGTGCGTCAGCTGTTGCTAATGCCGATTTCTGCAACATGGGAGATGAATGTTGTAGGTCGCGAAGACTTTCCATAGCGCGTACTGAGAAATCTTCTACATCACGGAACAAAGGAATCAAGGTTTACCGGCTTCGAAACCCTCTCATCATCACGTTGTTGCTTGATGCGAGTATGCTGGTAAGTTATTGTGAGCTCAAACGATTGTACAGCCGCCAAAAGATCATTAGTAGTAGAGACACCAGAATCCTTCTTTAACATCCAATGCGCCCCTTCGGCGCGTGAGGTAGCAAGTACTTGTAGAACTTGGTGTAACACTGTAAAAACTTCTGCTGTATCGTCTTTTCAGCCATTCCTCTCAAGATAGTTAACAGCCTCACGGAAGACCTTGCTGCTATACTCTCGTTTAAGCGATCCCAGCTTAGGTCGAAAGATTTTACGTACCTATATCAAGAAAAATATATGCTATGTTCTCCTATATATACTCATTATAGCTAACTTTGTACAGTCGGATACCAGAAGTTATGAGACTTTTTGTCACCTGACCCACTAATCTATCTATATCCCCACTACTTATCCATGCACAACACCATCATGCCTACCAAACCAAAAACCTCGAGGCGCGAGCATTCCAGTGAGGTACTTCGCTTAGTTTTCAGACTTCATGATCAAAAGTTCTCCTGCCCTCAAATCGCCAGTACGCTAGATCTCCCCCGCAGCACTATCTATCGCCTGGTTCAAGACCGCGAGAAACGCATCGAGGCGGGCTCAAAGCGACCAGGGCGAAAGCCAACACCCAGAAGAACTGAAAAGCTTTACTTCGCCATGTGAACAACAATCCCCGAGATACGTTCCAGACATTGTCAACACCGTCAAAATTGGGGGAACAGCTTCACATCATTACTGTTCGACGGTATCTTGCCAAGAACCAGTTTTATGCGTTCAAGCCATACTGGAAGCCATTCCTTAATCAAAAGCATAAGCAAGCTCGGTATAAATGGGCCAAAGAACATCTCTCTTGGAGCCTTGATGATTGGATTACTCACTATTCCATCATAGGAACAATCTCTAAGCTCATCTTCTGACAGAATAGCAAGGTCTACTGCAATAGGATATTGAATGACCACGGATACCCTATATATGAATAGGCCATGGAAAAGTATGGGGATGTTATCTAGCGCGAAATACCACACGTCAAAGATGGTACAAAATTGGCTGAAATTGTAGCGGGTTGAAGCCCGTAGTTCGTCTTGGGCCTGTAGGCCCTCGATTACATTCCCCCCACGTGACTAAACTACACCGCTCCCTGAAACTGCGGCTGCTGAATCCCAATGTCCTCTTCTCTTTCTCTTCTTAACGATTCCTCTTATATGTTAGCTTAGTAGTAAGTTAATTAAAGAGGTTCATCCCTTTACAGAAATCGATGCTAATGCCGCCCATGGAGTGGCCCGCTCAATCACAGATCCCAACTCCATTGCGAACGTATGGTGGCATCTTATCAAGATCGCCATATACAAAAGGCGCCATAGAATCAATTTGGCAGCCGAACTAGCTGAAATCATCTAATAGGAATGGGATACAATAGACATTAAGGTGATCCAGAAGATCTATCCGTACCATGAGAGATAGGTGCTGGGCTGTATTGCTGCAAAGGGGACACATAAAATGATTATTTTAATTTAGAACACTAGAGGTTTTACCTCCATTTAATTGGTGGGGGCTTCGCCAAGAATTTTAGCCGTGTCTCATGACTTTTGGCATCCGCCTGTACGTAAGCTAATTTGTGTTATCTATAGGTTAGATTATGGTGTCTATCAATTCCATATCTAGCTGTAACCTCAAAACGCCATACAGGCGCCACAATATCAACAGCTACCAGTAGTTTCTTTCGGCGGCTTTGCGGAACCGAGTATATTATTCCTGAGTATGGCTAATCAACCAATGGTTTTTCCGTTGAAGTGCTACCCTATGTTATCGTACATATGGTACGGCTGTGTTTCAAAGGCGCAGTAATTTGTTGAAAGTAGCTTCTGCCACGCACAGCGCACACTCTCACCACACGATACTAAACCCGATTTGTATAGAACTCCACGGCCTAGCGTGTACTAGCCTCTCCTAACTGGGAGTAGTGTCCTGCTACGAGACTTCTCAGGGAGAAGTCCCAGAATAATATCAGCTTATCAACAAAGTGTTATCACAAATATTCACAAATATGATTGAAGCCAATTGCCTCACCGATCCGGAGCAGCATAAACAGATACTAAATTGGTACTAATTGTAGGATTGTTGTGATGGCTTGTGTCTGAGCTATGAGCTGTGCTGTGCGTGTACACTGTGCGTGCGCGCTTGTGTATAGTGGAAGCTACTTCACAAATTACTGTATATTTCAGTGAGAATCTGGCTACAATATTCAACCTAGAAGTATCCTTCAGCTATTGGTAGTTTATGATGAGAATAGATTGGTCTATATTTATATTCTTCTTCGCTCATTATTACATAGATCAACCCCAACCCTTGACCACCCAATAGACATATCATATACTGGTATGCAGCTAGCTGAAGATCAGCTTAAATCTACAATTAAGCGGGGTATCTATGGCACGAAATCATTGAACATATATCTATTAAGATCTGACTGGCCGCAAGCCTCTCATCCT
The DNA here is from genome assembly GCA_019804575.2 of Pseudotulostoma volvatum. Taxonomy (NCBI): domain Eukaryota; kingdom Fungi; phylum Ascomycota; class Eurotiomycetes; order Eurotiales; family Elaphomycetaceae; genus Pseudotulostoma; species Pseudotulostoma volvatum. The sequence continues at coordinate 21,149 of JAHQZX020005345.1, forward strand.
CTGACCTTTAACTAAATCAGAGCCCTTGTCTTACTATCTTTTTGTATACATACATAACTGGGTATTTTGAAGCGCTATCTGTACCTTCTCTTTCTGTCTTACTGTTTGCTGGCGGCATTGCAGTGATATAGGCTCAGAATTATTGGCATCACCTGCCAAACTATCTCTACCCAACCAATTAGTCATTTCCCGTAAGAGTTTTGCAGTTTGAACAGCTAAAAAGTTCTCAAACACCTTCGTTTATTGAGAAAGATTATGTCTATATATCCCCAGAACGCAGCTCTTTAACACAAGCCACGCTCAGCAGAACGACTTATTACTTCTTCTCTCCTGCCTTGGGGCATTGTGCTCCTCCGGTTTTATTTACGTCGATTATTCTGGAGCAAAATGCCGCTACCGTTCGAGATACTGGTTGCACTTGCTATGACAGCTGCTTTCCATGTTAATGCTTTTTCACCACATAGGAATGGTGAAGCCTTAACTTCTCTGCCTTAGACCGGAGCGTCTTAACTGACATTACCTACAGTGAGATTTGAAGTCGGGCGGCGTTATGCGAATATTTCAAGTTTACCGAGTAATCCTGTGACGATACCTCAAGAACAACGTTCAACAAGCATATCCGATATTACCAGCCCTATGTCTTCTCTTTACAGCTCAAGTACATTCTTCTGGAGCTCTACCTCGTCAAAATCGTATTCCACCCCAAGTTCCTCTCGGCCTGCCTCGATGTCTATATCGTCTTCACCAATACGTAGCACTTCTACCACCAGAACTCAATCATCTAGCTCGATATCTATACCGGCGAGCCTATCTCACGATCTAGGCTTTCTCCCATCTTCCCCTATTTCTACAACACCATTATCATCATCATCCCTATCTTGTTCCGGATCTTCCACTGGTATCCCTCCAGAATCAACGGTATATATAACCATAACAAGTGCATACACAATTATTGGGTCTCAATCGGTAACGCTGGAGACATTGATAACGCCCCCACCTCCTTGTACATGGCTTTCTCTCCCTGAGGGTGGAAGTAGAACTCAATACGCAGGACTAGTCCTGACGGTGGAAGCCGCAACCGTGACTGTCACCAAAAAGACCCCTGTACTTGGTGCGGCAGGACCAGGGCCTACAATCAATCTTCAACCAACTGACAAAGGTGGCGGCGGTGGAGGTAACAGCGGCAGTGCTAGTGGTAACACTGGTCATAACGGTAACAACAATGAAGCCAACACTGATAGCAATAATGTAGGCAACAGCAGTAGCAACAATGGCAGCGATGGGGGAAACAACAGCAACAACAGTGGCAGCAGTGGCGGCAACGGCGGCAACAATGGCAACAATGGCAACAACGGCAACAATGGCAACAATGGCAACAACAATGGCAACAACAGTGACAACAATAGCGGCAATGGGGGAAACAACAGCAACAACAGTGGCAGCAATGGTGGCAATGGCAACAACAATGGCGGCGATGGAGGCAGCAATGGCGGCAACCATGACAACAACAATGGAGGCAACAACAGTAACAACAATGGGGGCAATGGAGGCAACAATGGCAACAGCAATAGCGGCAATGGCGGCAACAATGGAGGTAATAATGGTGGTAATGATCACAATGGCGGCAGCACTGGTAGCAACACTGGGAGCGGACACAATAGCGGCAACGGTGGAGCCACTGCTTCCTCTTTTTCCAGCATTGGTGGAATTATAATTGGCATTATTAACAACATTCTTCCTGGAACTCTGATCAATCATGACTCCGCTCTCAGCCGCTTTTCTAGCGCACCAACCTCAGTTGAGGTCGATGGCGTTCGTGTCAGTATTGGTCTGTCGACTCTAGTTGTCGGCGATCAGACGATAACCTCAATGCCCTCGAACCCAACAACAGTGGTTGTGAATAACCAATCGCTTATACTCAGCTCAGGCCAGATCATTGGTCAGAGTACTACAGTTTCCCTCCCTAGCCACGATTCCGGAAGCTCAGCTGAAGTCGATGGCGTTCGGGTCAGTATTGGTCCGTCAACTTTGGTCATCGGTGATCAGACGATAACCTCCATTCCCCTGAGGCCAACAACACTAGTTGTGAATAGCCAATCGCTTATATTCAGCTCAGGCCAGATCATAGGTCATGGTACTACAGTTTCCCTCTCTATTCACGGTTCCGGAAGTAGTCTATCATCCAGTGGTGGTTCCCAGAACAGCCCGACACCGACCACAGCCAGTTCTATCACTTTCCTTGCTGGACCATCTATCGCCGTGATATCCGGCGTGACATACACCACTGGCCCCAACGCAACACCCATAACTACCGTAGTCAACGGGGAAACTATAAGTATTGGGCCTAGTGGCATTGGTTTGGTAACAACACCTACAACTGCACGTTCAACTATAACTTCAGCCGCGCCTTCAACTGCAACTTCAGCGAAGTACACCAGCGGCACATCAGCATTAGGACAACTTTCATGGATTATCGGATGTTTACCGCCTATTTTTATGGGCTTGGTTGGATTGATATAAAAGACTTCCTAATGATACCAGTGCAACTCATGATTTATTTCGAATTCATTAATATATATGTACTGTACTAATGATTTTATCTGTAACTTGATAGCTACTGATACTGTAATTTCATTCACCATTGATTCCAAATTTAACGGAAAAAAATCAAAGATATCATACTAGTAATAAATTATGTGTAAATATTAATAATAACATTTTCTCACGACTTATGTATTGTGGAAACCGGAAGATCTCTATACAAGATGCTCCGGGATGTGATACTGGGTAGTCAACCACCACTCTAACGGATGCCTATAGCGTGCTACCGAACTTCTTATGATACCACCTTGTACGATGTATCGTGTTATGTAATGCAGTATACAAATTTGCAGTGCGCGTCTCAATTACATACATAAAGCCTGTGTATATAAGATCAAACAAAATCCACTAAGAATCCTACATACATTTCGACCTGCTTTTTTTCAGCTGGGATCAAAATGCAGAGCTTGTTAGCACTCGTGAACCTTATTTTCAGACCCATAAATCCCATGATCAGTACTATTTTATTACAATATTGGAAACTCCTAAAAGGAAAATTATATTTTGGTCCTATGTATTAGCGGTTCAAATTGAAAGTATCTCAACCAAATGACAAGATGTGGTACCAATTATGGAGTTGCCTCTACCGGATCTGCCGGTGCTATTTGTATCTCCTACTAGCCCGCATTTCGAATTTGCTTCGAGATTCTAGACATCAAAAAGGGTGAGTGTGAGCCGACTATGAGAATATCGCTCTCCTATACTTCAAAGTCCAAAAAAAAACCCTCCCTCTCATCTTTCTTAGGCAACTTAGCTCTAACAAGGGAACTGTTTGTTGAGAATCAGAGGAGTCTACAAGGCTCTTATAGCACCCCTGAAACCTAGCCCTAAGGAAATCATAGAACGCAGGAGTAGAGAGGATCTTAATTTCGAGATGAGAACTGAAAGGTATCATAAGAAGGGTGGTAAGATGCCAGGCTCACGTTCAGGGGGGCTGAAATCTTTCCCACGAGCTTAAATCTAGGGAAGAGCGAGGGTGTTCTTAGATAAGAGGTTATTAAGATGGAGGCAGGCTCCACCCTTGCGAAGATACAACAGAGATTTGCCAGAGAAACGGGCAAGGATATGTAGCTCGATTGTATCGATTGTATAAAAGAGGCCGTGAAATGGATGTTTGGGTTTCAAGGAAAGCCTGGATAGGTTGACTCGAGATAGTCACTCCTAGTTCAAAAGATAGAATCCTGGTTGCGAAAACAAGATATCGAGTCATCGGGAAAAGTGTAGTTCCCTAGCTTCTGCTCTCATTGTGAAGGAGTCTACTGTCCTTACCCTTCTATGGTGGTGGACGTAGAAAACTGGGTAAATTTGTTCTGAGTAATAAGTAATACGATACACGTGATGTTATCACGTGGCACATATCTTCTCGCTTAGTTTCCATGCACGTATAGGGATTCCTGCAATAATCCCCGCAAATATTCCATTTCATCCTTTATTTTATATACCAAATCAAGAATACTACCATAACACTGTCACCATGCCTCGTTTAAGCAAGCAATAAGCCCAGGTTCAGCGTCTGGCCAATACGAAACGTAAGTTGCCAATCCTATCATCGAAACCAGACTTTGAGGCTGAAACGAAAAGAATTCGGAGGCCGAGTGATAAAGCGGCACCAGTAGTTGCAACTATAGGAACCCCGCCTATAGTAGCTCACATCGGTAACGGGACCATCTCTGCATGCTTTAATAGCTGTATGAGAAAAATGGATCTATATC
>JAHQZX020005346.1:0-25310 GCA_019804575.2 Pseudotulostoma volvatum
GCAGTAGTAGGATGCTCTCCAGAACCCTCTCCTAAGGCCCATAAAAACGCGTTATTAAAGGCGCGGTTGTAGTCTTGCTTGGTGAGATGGGGCCCATAATATTTATTGCTCCATTTCCAATGATTTTTTTTGGATTATTGGAAGTGCAATGAAGGAGGTAGGTTAAAGACGTGTTATTTGATTTTGTTTTATGCGAACATGACACACAAGCGATAGCGCTGTAGAAGGTAGACCGACGATTAGGCTGGAAGCACTAAAAATAACGAGAAACTATACGAAATGCACACATACAGTAACTTTATCGGGCTGCTGGAGGGTCTGTGCATAGCATATATGATCCGTGGGATAAAATCTTCTGTTTTTCTATCTATGAGGTTTGAAGAGCCTGGATTTATGCCTTTTCTGCTCTGGCAGTCAGGCTCTCTTACTCTTCACTATATGCGAACCAAGAAATTACTTCCTTATCCTATGAATCGACAACCTGAGGGAGGTGAGAGCTCATGACGTAATGATGGATGATTCTCTCATTACTCGTGTCTCAGTGTTATAGCCAAATCCGAATTCAATATAACTTCTTACAAATGAAATGTTATATAACAACTATTATTCCATCAATAACTCATGTGACATCTCTGGGTATCCGTCATGTCGCTGGCCCAAGAAAGGGCCCTCCTTGATTATATTAATAACTGTCGATTTAGGGTGTGACGACTTGGCACATCGGCACATCAGGCTGTAACATTCCACCGTATGAAGATCTTTCCTTTCGCTTCAAGCTGTACTTAATATTCTATTGACATAGCACCTGATTTAAATCAAGAGCCTTTTTCCTCTTCAGTTCATATTAGATTTGGCTATCTATCAGGGCATCCCGCCAATAGTCCAAATAGTCCGGAACTTTGTTTTCAATATCGCCAAAATTCAAGTGAAAAAAACTGGCCTCAAAACTTTGTCAAGCGCCATAGAGACAGGTTTGATTCCAGCCTCTTGAAGATGGATCTATGCCGCAAAAAAGGCAGATAGCCCGGGGTCCTATACACTTTATTTTGAGGAGGTTTATACTTTGGAATTGCTTTCGGATTACACTAAGGAATCGATAGGTTCCGCAAAAAATAGACCAGTACGAAGTCCATGAAAAAACACCTATAATGTGGATAAGAAGGGACTTCTCATTGGAGCCCTTCGGCAGCTAAAGAGAATCTATTCAAAGCAAACCTTCCACCGGAGTTTACTCTCTGGAGCAAGTCATGATGGCCCTAACCGGGAGCAATTTGCATGGATAGTTCCCGGATTCTCCTAACTGTGGTCTACCAAGCCCAACCAGGGACGGTAATAAATTACCGTACTACTATGCTTATCCCCGGCCGGTGGGCATGAAAGCCACGTAAACATGTGATTCTTCGATTGGTGCCGTGAACACCGAATTCTTGTCACAGTTCTATGCCCAAGAACTTAATTTGTAGCAGTTCAAAAGCCAAGCAAAACGATCACTCTCAAAAAGAGAGTTCTTTGGATTGTTTTGGCCGGCTTTTGTCAAAGCTTTCTTTGAGAAAAACGTTAAGTGTCAGGCACCTGATATATAGTACGCTGACTGGATGACCTACGCGTAGTGGTAAAGTCAGCACCCGCTGCCTCACAAAAGTGGATGGTCACGTGTTGGACTCAACCCCTTAATTGCAGCCATCTACGGCGGCAACAAGCATCTGCGCTGTCAGACAACCCGCTAGATTCGTGGGGATTTGCCTAGTGGTATGGCAAAAAAAGGCATGAATTTAATGCAGCAATTGCGGTCAGAAGAGGGAACCGGACACCTAATCTTCAGCCTATCTAAGATTGCCCGAATGAAGGAGATTGTAATGCACGAAGCTATATAATGGACTAGGCCGCAATGTTGAGTATACACTCAACATTTCTATGGCCTTTTGGTCGAGTGGTGTAACCCGTATATAGGCCTAGCGGGCGCGCATTACAGAGATTCAAGTCGAAAAGGCACAGGAGAAGGAAGAAAATCAGAAGCAAACAGATAAAAAGTTGGACAATGCACTAAAAAAGGCTTGAATCTAAACTCAATGAAGTTGTGCAAGACGGCTTAGTACCCCAACAAGGGTAATGAGAGAGCCCAGATAATGTCACAACCAAAGTTGAAGCTTACAAAGAATAAACCCAAACAACCCACAAGGCAAGAAGATGATGTTGACGTTGAGTTGGGGGGAAGTCTATCGGTACTGTCTCTTAGGTTTATGCGACAAAGACGGCTCCCAAAAAGATATGACAATCACGATGTGTATATAGAATAAAATCCCAGGGCATACATTACGTGCGTGTGATCTAATAAAAGTTTCAGGCAACTTAGGTCGTGTGTCATGTTATAAATTATTTTGTAGTGCCGTGCACGTGACCAAGAATATAGATCCGAGCATGTGACAGTGCCTGTTTAGGAGTCGCGCAGAACACGTGTTCTGAACTACATTTAATAACTTATCATACATGATGGTTACTACCTAATGTAGGAACCGACCTGCCTTGAAACTAGAGAAAAGCCATGTGGGATGGCTATCTAACTTGTCAGCCACCTTGGCATGAAGGAAAGACTTGTTAGAAACAATTGAAGCGCACTCTGTACTTAGTATTAGCTACTAACATCTAGTACTAAGTAGGAGGATTGCAGTAGGAAAGAGGACACTGCCTCAATTTGGTAAGCTTGAGCTGAGAGTTATCTCAAATTCAGACGGCGGCGGGCTAATAATATAAGCTTGCTAGTAGTGCAGATATTTAGGACACTAACTTGTAAGTACCGTAGTAGGTTCTCCTGTATTTCTTTGATACAATCACAATCGCGTTTGTAGCATATCTCTTTAACGCTTGTACTGTTACATCGTTACTTTTATCAACTTTAACCTCTCTTGCTTTAGCTTCGAGTGCAAGACAGCTATTCTAATGGCTTGAGTTGGAAATCTTCACACGTCTTCCTTTTGCCGCCGTACCCGGCACCGGGACCTAGATTCAATTGAGAGGCTTGAGTTTTCTCGATACATTCTATCATATATGGAGGATGTTATATAGGAGGCTCTTTCTTTCGGTTGAAATGTATAGACGTTGGCAACAAGTTGTAGTTCAAACGTAATGGTTCTACTGTTCCAATAAGCAAGCACTATATAAAAAAGGAGGGGCTGCTGGTGTACGGCTCGAGCTATCCAGGAATTGATAGACTCTCATTAATATTTGGCAGCGAAATTTCGTAGTAAATGCGTTGCAAGCGGTGATGAAGCAGATTAAAGAAAACATGGAATAGTAGTGGGTATATAGAGTGAGGGTCAGCATACTACTTGCAAGCAGTCGTTTTCTGGAGGGTATTATTTCGACAAGTTCTCCCACAAATACTATGACAAGTATGAATCGATTAGTAAAAATTACTCGGTTCCTATCCTATTAGCAAATATCTACACATGTCTACGAGGTAACTCGGTCAGTCAACGGTATCAAATATAATCACTCACTCCCATTAATATTATGAGTATCCATTTGGAGCTTAAGGTACGAAAACTCCGAGCATTTCCACCTGCATTCCTTCATATCTAACTGAGAATAGCCAATCCTTTCTAGAGTTCGATTACGGTCATCGAGCCGACTTTTCAATAACTTCTATATCTCTTGAAAGTTCTGCCAGTCTGGGTGGATTGGATTCAGAACTTCTCCCCTAACTTCGGTAGAGTTTGTTCGCTTTCACTTATCACTGTTCGTCGCCTGGTTAAGGATGTCATTCAGAGTGCCCCGGAGACTCGAAAGTCTCAATAGACGTAGAGAGCTCGATCAGCGACAGATTGTTATGATACACCGTTCCCTCTAGTACAATTCTCAGTACCATTCCCCCCCTCCAGCTAGTTTTCATGTGTATAGCCTTTCCCACGAGGAATAGCTTCAGAATAATCAACCTTCTTACATTGAACCGGGCGGTTCCCTTACATAGACCCATCGAGAAGTGCAGCAGATCTCGGCCACTTTTTCGCTAGTCTTTGTGCTAAGAGCCGACAATCGTTATCGATAGCGATATTAGCCTTTTCCTCATTTTCTTTTATTCTTGGCCGTTTGCTACTCTAGTTCATCCGTATCCCAGATTCGAATCCAAGAATCTATAGCTACGACCACTTTGGATCCCGATTGGTTCGCCTTCTCATTGTCGGTGAGTTTTGCTTCTTCACTGAGATGGTACGCAAGATTTTTTACTTGGCGTTGGCAAAAAAGTTTCCGAACATTGTCGGCCAATAGATGCTGTGGGACCTTGTCCCGAAATCGGTTACGACTGGAACCTCCAATGTGATTATTTTGATAATGAGAGTCCACTTCCCAGAATCTCGTAGGAGTCGGATAATTTGCTAGCTACTCTACTGGAGTTGTATTATTTACCGAGACCGGAAAAGATTCTTCGTGTCATGCCTTACAGCCTCTGCTTAGCTAGTGTATACGTATACATTCCTTCTAGTGTTTATTTCTTGCATAAATAGTATAAAATGCATCCATATATCCTCCCCACAGCTTTCATATTACACTTCCATTATACCGCAGTTGTAGAAGCAGCCCTATCATAGCCTTACACTTGATACGGGTGCATTATGGGGTGTCAGATGTTACCGACTGCTGGGGGACAGCATGGGGATTCGACTTTAGCCTCCACTTGGGCAGTTCGATAGGTTCGGTTGGATAGTTGAAAAGGAGGACACTCATGACCCTCCCATATAGCGATATTATTTACCGTTTGAGGGTTATTATATAATTTGTATGTGATTACTAATTTTCACTGTCACCAATCAAGCCTTCGGTCAGCTATGCATGCTAGGACCAGTAGCACCATAGGATGTACTGTACATGGCACATGTAACAGACCCTATAATGATATCATACAACATAACTGATAGTAGTGGAGTTTGTGTGAGGTACGTAATGTGCATGTACATGTACTTGCCCCGCTCCTTCCTTGTGTATGTGAGACAGGTTATTGCATGCGCTAGTATGATATCTGCCTGGACTACAATAGTATGGCTGAAATACTTAGTGCAATAGTACTTCAAACACCAATGGCTTCGGGATCGGTATACGGTAAATTTCGACGCACCAATATGCAGTCATATATCATACTAAGCACTCGTGAACGCTCATACAGCATCGATTGTTGTAAACCACGTCACGCCAAGGCTATATATATAGCCTGTAGTATTGCATGTACCGGTAGTATGTGATCACTGTAGCTAGCTAGTTAGTTAATTATCTAATATTAGTGGTTTACCTCGCCCAGAACCTTCAAGGTGGTTCCACTGGTTGATCTAGGCCTGAGGCACTTGAGCAATGTACTAGCGCCTGTCTTTGTCCCGTAGTTTGCGAGTGATTAGTGACTAACTAATAATAAGTACGTACTTAATAATGACGAGAGGTTTAATGAACTTTAGATAAGTAGGCGGTCAGACCACTAGTTACCTTATCACACAAAGATCCTATCGCTCCTATCGCTCCTACGTACATATACATACACAACATATAATCAGCTCTAGGAGGGAGGGGTGCGGGTTGCGAGTATTTAATCTATTATTATTTATGTAACTATCATTTTATATAATAATAATGATATAATAATCACAGAAGCCCCTTCAAGCCTAGGATGGACCTCGAAGTTCCGAATCTGGTTAGTGTCAACAATTTAGGACAATCTAGATCTCACCCTAATTGAAACTGCTGGCAAAAGCCAGCGGGAAGCTTCCTTGTCGACATGCATATGACGTGATCACACAGTTGGGATCCCCCGCCAGTGAACTCTTGCAAAGGGTTCCAAATCGACCGATGGATCCTTACCGAGAGCCTCTTCGAAGCAACCTGGTCACCGAGCGCCCTCCTTGGTATACTCCGAAGTCTATAGTACATACGCACCACCACCACATACGTACTAATATAGGCGCCGAGTTGGAGAACAGCATGTAATATAATCCTGCTTGACAGCTGTCGGATCCCCGCTCTGCTAAGTACCTGCAAGCCATGATGATAATAATCTCAATCTCATTCATTCCTAGCGGTGCGGCATAATGGAAGCGGCGTGAATGAAGCCTGTAGGGACTGGGAAGTCTAATAATAATCATTTGTTGATGCCAGATCTATTTGATTATTGACGACCAGGGTTCAGTCTTCTCCGGATTCCCGTAAGCCTGGAGAACGTGGTCCTGCTGACTCCCGTGGTTGGAGCGCTATATGGATTAGTATCATCCATGCTACTACATTCGTACATTCTCCATTGATTGCCAAGATCGAACGTCGTCTCGATTGAATGAACTTGACTCTTGACTCGTGTACACGAGGCTATGATTGACCATGGGACTCTGTCCCGTTGCTCTGACTTCGTCCCTTCTGCGCTTCCCCGCTTCAAGAAGTCGGGTCCGCCTTCGAAGGCTTCTAGCCGCAAAGCATACTTCCCTGTAATACCTTCCCCCCCCCCCCCACGAGCCTTATACCTTCTCCGTAGATAAGGCGGTTGAAATAGTGAGGCTTGGCTTCTGAGCTGGCGTCCTGAAGGGTGTTGGGTGACTCTCTCTCCATCTCTATGAAGGGCCGGCATGGAATTACGAATCAGAGATCATATTATTACGATCGTAGTATCACTCTCCCAAGGCACTGGAATCCCAGGGTGATCCCAGCGAGAGCATTTCTGATTCGGGGTAGATTAGAAGAAGCAAGTCGAATGGATCATGGATCATCTATTCAAAGAAACCATGATCTGTTCTTAGACCGGTCTCTGTGGGGACTTTTATGGAACCCTCATATGATATCTTCCCTTCAAGTTTCCGCACAGCATTTGTATCTAATCTATCTTCATGGATATTGCTTCATACGCAGCAAGGGATATAGGCGATACAAATCTGATCATTCCTTTACAAAGACATGGAGTGATGTGATTTCTTAGAACATTTGTAATGGGGTTGAGATGACAATGATAATAAATAGATTATTATCGAAACTCATCTTGAATCTATATTTGAATAGGAGTCTTCTTTGTCCTTTGAATTTACCAAATCATCATTCGACCCGAGAGGGGGCGAAGATTCCTTCGGTCTGGGGGATCGTCATGCTTTATCCTAATATATCGTAATTTGCTTATTGATAAGAACCAAGTCCGATTTGTTTTATTTGTATAGTTATACTCATTATTACTTAATTACATATTACTATGACAAGTTATGTACATGTACTACCTTCTTACTATATTCTGTTGGTTTCCTCTGATGATGATTAGAACAGACAGAACAGTCGTACTTTCTTTTTTCTCGGCCGGTCTAACCCAACCCTCAACATGATTGTCTCCCCACCCGCAACCGCCTCTCATGATCTCAGATCTAAATAAAGGGCCACCACTTACGCTTCCCGTTTCTTCGCATTATCCTGTGTTTTCGTCCATTTTCCTCCTGACCGACAACAACAACCCCCTATCCTGACATCCTCCTCACCACGGTCTGATCAAGGTCGCATACTGCAATGGTACACCCTGGTGATGAACAACGCGCCGTACAGCTTTCCCGTGAAGCAATCAAGCTGGTAGATGCCGGTCACAGCGAAGTGAGATTGTCCCTTGACCTTGCGATCCTACGTCCACTTCTCTGGATTTCCTATTTGCGATCTGTGGCCAGGTCTTGGTGGGTCAGGTAGTGAACTATCTATGAACACCCTACTAATCTTCTTCGTGCCTCTTTGTCTTCATAGGCAGCATCACGAACTCTACGAGAGGCTTTCTCCCTAGCCCCCGATAACGCAGAAGTTCAGTCAGCGTTTCGGAAGATCAGAGAGGATGATCAAGACTCCCATCCATTACTTGGCCTCTGTAGACGCTATACAACCAGTGGAGATGAAAATGCAGGGAAAGAGGCAGTGCGCTTCCTCCGTACCGACGGGTTGAAACCACCAGAAGAGACGGCCTTGAACTGTCTGAAACTCATTTTATCGCAAAGACCAACCGTCTTATCCGCCGCTCAAGATAGAATCATCTCGGGCTTAGTCCGCCAGAACGTCAGTGTGCGGCAATTCTTTGCGTCGAGGTTGCAGGTCTCTGTGACGACCTTCTTTGACGAAATCTACGACCGAGGCGATGAAGCCGTGGTCTGTCTAGACACTGTGGTTCTAGACCCGACCCTCTGGCCATCCGGGGATGCTCAGTCATATTGCGAAAGCGAACTCTTCCAACTTTTTATTGCGAAGCTAATGGAATCAGGTCACGACCTGGATGGCCGTTCTCTGAAGGGTATTACCCGACTCCTGGCCGTGGATGCTGAAAAATTGCAGCATCTAGTTGATGACGAAGGGTTTGACGTGATTCTCTCTTCGCTTGACAGCAGACTGCCACTCGATTTGCGCAGTTTGGCGACTCTAGCAACTGCGAAATATCTCGAAGCGGCTAAGGAGGTTGGGGAGCAACGCTTCACAAAATTGATCAAGGTCAAGGTTGCAACCCGCCGCAGTGATGACTTGATGGTTGCCTTCTCTGCGGCCGCGGCTCTCTTCCCAATCGTTCCCAATGTGGCTGCTTCACTGTTCCTCACAGAAGGATTCCTGCAGTCGACGGTGCCACTTTTGAAACGGGATTCGAAGAGTCATCGAGTCGAAGTGGCCCTTCTCGAGCTCTTCAATGCAGCCTGCGTCGACTCGGCATGCCGCGAAGCTATTTCCAAGCACTGTACTGAGTGGTTGGCACATATCCTGTCTAACGGCGCCGACACTAGCTCTGAGCTTGCCGCAGTGGTCCTGGCCAAGATCAGGGCGTCTGAGAAAAATGATGCTTCTAGATCGAATGGTAAGGCCCAGGAAGTGACCAGTAGCGCCCAAGAACTAGTGCATCGGTTTAAAGGACTAATGTCTAAATCAAAGGTTGCCAACCTTCACAACCCAGTTGAGGGCCTGGCATACGCCTCAGTGAAACCGGATGTGAAAGAGCAGCTTGCCGGGGACCTTAACTTCCTGAAGGATCTCTTTGATGTGCTACGAAAGCACATCTCCGATACATCCCTTCTATATGGCGGCATTATCATCATCGTAAACCTTACCCGGTACCTTCCGGCGCTGTCAGAGGAACAGAAAAAGATGTCCGAACTGAGAGCCTATGCAAACGCAGCCAAAGGCTCGGAACAGCACAATCCCCTCGATGATGATCAGCATGTGACGGCCCGTTGCGGGGCAGTCATCGAGGCGGGGGTCATGCCTGTCCTCGTCGAATGTGGGAAGACCAATCTTACGTCCATTCAGAAGCTCACAAGCAAGATCCTCCTTTCTCTCGCTAAAAATCCAAAGAGCCGGGGGAAGCTCGCGCAACAAGGCATCGTGAAGCTTCTCCTGTCTCTCCTGAACCCAAAGAGTGGGAACCCTGCTCCGGCCCTTGATGGGACAACTTACCACGCCTCCCACGCTCTTGCTCGGGTTCTGATTTCCGTCAACCCATCTCACGTATTCCCCTTTACTGGATTCCCTCAGATCACATCCGCTGTCCGGCCCCTAGTGAATCTCCTCTTTCCACCCGAGACGACACTTTCGGCAGATCAGCCTCGCGATCTTCTTCCGGTTTTCGAGAGTCTTTTGGCTCTTACTAACCTTGCATCCTCGCCTGATGCTAGCGCGGCCGAGGCTATCGTGAAGCAGGCGTGGTTGATTCTAGAGGATTTTCTTGTGTCGAACAACACGTTCATTCAACGGGCTGCCTGCGAGTTGGTGTGTAACCTCATGACCTGTGAGTCAGGCATCATCAAATTTGCCGATGGATCAAAGCGCGCTAGGCAGCGCTTGCATATCCTGTTGGCTCTAACCGATGCCAACGATTTATCAACGCGGAGAGCCGCCGGTGGCGCCTTAGCCATGTTAACGGAATATGACCCAGTCGTTGCGGCGGTGCTGGAGCGCCCACGGGGCGTCAACCTCCTGCTGAGCCTCTGCCAGGATAATAACGATGATCTGGCCCATCGTGGCACTGTATGTATACGTAACCTCACCTGCATTCCTTCCGGCGATCTCGGCACACGGGCCAGGGATGCAGTCAGGCAAGCCGGTGCAATTGACATTCTAAAGCGCTCTCTCCAGCGGATATCGAACGCAGACATCCTTCAGGCGGGGGTAGAGGCGTTAAAACCACTTGTCGACTAGACGGTAGGATAAGAGATGGTCATTACGACTTAAGCAATCCTTGCCGCACTTCCTTTGTCTTTTTTCACTACGATCTTTAAATGTGAGAGCGTTATCTACAGTTGGATCGAGGCTGAAAGTCGATCGACTAACAATTGATGATTTCAATTGGCATTCATTTACTAGCAGGTATTACCTATTGCCTATTCCCCATTTTTTTTCTTTTATTGGTTGAGATTTAGTTCCTGGGCTGTTAGTGAAGGTCGTTATGGAGTCATCACATCTTTTTATTTCACATTCCGTTTGATTCTGGCTAATTAAAGATTCCTTGTTTCTTTGATTTTGGTGTGGTTTCTTTCCCATTCTTTTATATTTATTCCCCCCTTCTTTCTTCACCCTTTGCCATGACATCAACTCGAACAGGCATGCTCCACTATCGTAACGGTTTAATTACCTCTATTACGGAGAGAGAAAGACAGTTGAAATCGTAACATATACAAAATGTTACTGTTCTGTACCGTCATTTCTACAATATGATACGTAATACACATTAAGTTCTATCATAGCATAATGTACTATTATATGGCCAGTACGACATTATATGACATATATGTAAGCCATGGGTAGTGAAGAGGCCCAAATCTGTATTCACGGTGCGAGTCGGGGCTATTGCCTGATTAAATCCCCCAAACTTGCTTGGCCTATATAGGCAGAAAGAGAGGGGGGGATAGTAGAGGAGGGTAGCCTGCAACTCGGAGGTGACCCATACGGCGACTGATAGTCTTCTTCCGCCTTTGGATCCCTCAGGCAGACGCATAAGTGGCCAGCATAATAATATCTATTAAAACACGCAATGCCTGTGCTGTGGCATGGAAAACGCTATGCATTTCCATCATTTCCCCTATTATTTTTAATTCGGCATAATCGACTATTCAACAGCCTGCGTCCCAACCTTCTTAAATCAGATATAGATAGATATTATTATCATTCCTCATACATTCCTTGTATTGTTAGCAATATTTACCGAATCCTCATCATTGAACAGAGTTTGGATGAATTGTCACTATGAGCAGGATGGTACAAGTTACTACTAGTAGGTAGTTCATCGGCTATCTCAGGTACAAACGCATCCAAACAAAGAGAAGGCTGGCACGCCCTGTGAATACAAGCGGTTCGATGGAGTAATTACACCCACCCCGAACTACAAGGCGAGGCTGGTCTACTATGTATGATAGTAGAGAGAGGAAGGGAAGAGCATAGAGAGAAGTCAAGAGTTAATAATAAAGTGACAAGGCGGCAAGCCGAGAGAAGATTTAAATTATAAATGATGAATTTCTTATTAATAACTTATCAGTAACTTTCTTCTATGATACATTAACGGGGGCCGCATGCGAAAGCGGCTTGCCTTAGGTACCATGCAAGTTTCCTCAAAATCTCTCACGAAGATTTGAATTTCCATCTTAATTCCGAACCATGTTACATACATATGATATTTAATATACATTTTTTTTTAGGGATCTCTCACTACTAAAAGTATTTTAGACACTAATGCCAGGGATCATGAACAAAAACTTGCCAAGTTAAGCAAGCAAGCGAGCTATATATATATATATATATAGTTATATATCCTTGACCAAGTTACTATGATACAATAGGAGTATCCAGCGCGCTTGACCATATTCAGCTAGTAACTGACCCAACCATCACCAACGTTAACGCAACGCTTGAAGCTAACTTGAACTTCTGAATACACCAATAATGTGTAAGCAGAACAACTCTCAACCTTTGATCTGGTTAATATTAATAATATTAATATTGATTGAGACTGTGAATCATTTAATAATTCATTCTCTAGCTGAGATGGTGAGACACATGGCTCGCCGGCTAGTGACCCAGGAGGAGCGCTAAGCAGGCCAAGCGTTGCGTTGATCCTGAGCAATTAAATAGGTACTACATATGTGCGTCAAAGCTCCTTTGACTGGATTTTCCGTTATCCGCTTCCCACCTACTTTTATTAGTGGGCTTGCCCACCGCAGATGAGGGCGGGCCGAGAATGTGATATCTCCGGGTTACATACACTTCGGAGAGTCTTCTCAACCCTAACTCGAAAGTCCAGTATACACATTCTTACGGCCTCGACGGTACTGTACTTGCCCAGGTCGAATTGAATTCAATGAAGGCGGCCTGAATTGCGGTCCGGTTGAGAGTCAATGTAACTACATATATGCTCTGGACTAACTATTGTTTCGGACCCTTGCAGTGCATATCTTTTCTACCGCTTCGAACCGGCCCGCGTCCATGATAGAGCATGCTCTCACTTCGACAACCCCCCCCCCTCTGTGCTATGTCCGCAAAAGCAAACCACTCACTCTCTCTTCCCCAGATGAATTGGTATTGTATCGGACCTCAAACTCCCCCACTCACAAATAATTTTCCCCTTAGATTTCTCATTTAGTAGTGACAAGTTTTAGACGTCTTCTTTCTGTCTTTGCTCCCTAGAACTAATCTCACCAAGACTATCAAGCTATTTTCCAAGTCGTCGTTGGGTTATCACCTGACGCACGACATTTTAACCATGCTACCTTCCCACAAAAGTAGCTATAGAGCCACGTAGACACAATAAAAATTTATGATTTTTTTTAAATATAACAATTTATCTATCCTATATAATTATTGTTGGTTGCCTCAGAAGCGTTGGAAGAGTTGTGTTTGTCTTCCCCATCGGTTTACCGTAGTAGGAGCCTTGGAAACATGTAGTACATCAAGACTGACAATATCTTCCTCCTCTTCTACGGATTTGGGCATTTTTCCCTTTACCCAACCTCTCTTGGCCTGGTTTATATCATTTTCATGCCGTAGATCCGCTTGTTCTCCAGACTTTGTCTTCCCTTTCTCACGACTTTTTCGGCCTTCTTTTATGGTCTCGCTGTTCCTGGTCCAAGGCTTTCATTCGCTTCCGCTCCTCGGTCAAACGTTGCTTTTCTTCCTTTTCCTGCTGTCGCCGAAGCTTTTCTTCCTGTCTGGCCTCGCTAGCAAGTTTCACAGCGTCTTCTTTCTCGATTTGAAGCCCACAAGCTCTCCGGATTTTACTTGGGGTGTAGAAAATAGCATTCCCATCCTTTGGATCTCGGATTTCAAGCGGCAACGGCATTCCTCGATTTCGCTTCCTCTGTTCATGAGCTAGGGCGTTTTCTAGACCATGACATCGCGTTTTTAGAAGGATGTTCTCGCTTGACAAGCGGAGTATCGTATCATTGAGATTTTGGACTCTATAAAGTCGCAAACACCGTCAACAACTTCCCCTTAGAAGCGTTCTAATTTGACGCCAGTTTCTTGCCTCAAAGACAGAGCCTAATGACTGGCTCGATGAAGGTCTATCCTTCGGCTCCCTAGAAAATCGCGCGAGAACGGTCTCCGGTTGCCAAGGATACAGGCTAGCAGATTTCCACCCACCGTTGATATTTTTAACGGTAAACGTCGTCTCCCAGCTTCTCCAGAATAGGCGAAAGGAGTCTCGTTTGGTTATATAACCCAGCCCTTACAATCGTGTAAAAACCGCTCTAGTTCATCACAATAAGCCTTGGCAAAGAGACCAACATCTAAAGGCTGCAAAGTATGCGTCGAATGCGGCAGATACAGCCAAAAGCATCCTATTGGCGTCGCAATAGTTGATGAACTTCATGGTTATATGGAAGCCGTGATCGTCAAGAAATTAGATGTCTCCGCTTCCTTTCAGCCTTCTCTTTCGTTTCACAATCAAAAATTGCGGTAAGCCATGCATATCCTAGCTCATCATTTGTATACTCTGAGGGGTCGTAATCCTGACTAGGAAGGAATCTTGAATTTGGCCGGGCGATAGAGACGTTCCATCCGCGCAAACACAAGCAATTATATGGTAATCTACTCTCGACTTTTCATCTTGAAGTCTCTGCTTGAATCCTCCCTGCTTATATTGCTGGCGGGAAAAGATTCTCTTACGCTTTGTCAATATTCCGACTAAAAAGCCTTTTTCATTTGATATTATACATATGCTCCAGCTCAACCCCATATTGATCGATTTTCCGGGCAAGTAGGTCAAAGTATAATGAGTACTTGTAGGCTGAGTCGGCTTTTTTCCGCGAGTTATCTATCCATGGCTACAGAATAACGCGAGACAACAGCACTGTTGTATTTCTGTAGAAATCGTGTCGGCCACAGTTTCCCAGGTTTAGTTCCGGTAATTAATTGCCTTCGCAAAATTGCGGAGCATTTCATGCGAGGGAGGCAAACCGCGCATTGTAAGGTCGTTTATCCATGTTATAAGCTGCTTCGCTTGCTCGTTATTGAGTAGCTGCCGATTTTCGTACTAGACTTGACTTGAGGCTTGCATTCCCGGGTGTCTTCTCGACAGCGTAGATCTTTCAACACTATGTTTTCTAGCCACCGCAGCATAATTTATTCATTCTCCTGGACCCAAGGATTCTAATTCTACAAGAGCGGGCTCGATTGGACTCACCTCGGTGGGGTTATACTCGTTAGAAAAAAAAAACGGGGCATATACCGGAAAATCGTGCATCAGGTGATAACCCACGGTACCTCTCGAGCCTCCGCCAGAAAGCCGTCCACGAGAGTAGAAATGTTGCCTGTGAAACCGTTCAGCAATTGGACCTGTCGGTATCACCGCGGATACTTGGTTGCGAACGCAAACGGTAGGGGGTAGCAGGGTTCAAATAATTCATTCTTGTTCTTTTTCTATCTATCATCTTCCTCAGAAGGCGTGCTAGATACAGGTTGACATCGGGCTATCGTTTCCCCGATCCCGTCGTGTTAGACCAATCAGGATCCATTTGTACCAACAGGACCAAACACATGGATACGACAGTAAAACAGGTCGGGTGAAGGAAGACAAGAAAGGGGTTGTTTGAAGGAGGGATATCAGATGCGATAAGCCCGGCGCATGAGCTTGTCGATCCCTGTTGACCAACTAGAGGCACCTGTCGAACGAATTGCCCACTTAGGGGTCTGAACTTATGCGCCTGCTCAGAGAGGAGTCCCGTTGAGAAATTAGGATCGATGCCTCAGAGCACAATCATGAGGAGAACTGGGATCTCGAAGTACACATCTGCCATAGGAAGAAGAGGTGGTTGGCCCGGGTGGAGGCTCTAACTATCGCTGGTCAATCTGGTTCAAGGTTGTTATGACGGCAGCTCTATAGGAGGGAGGATCCTGGCAGCTCGCTAATCTACATGATATCTACAATGCACGTGCTGCTATCCGCCGGCTCCGTTGCAGCCCTCATCGGAGCCTTGGGCGAGGATGATGAATGGTTGTTTGGAAGTTACGTTAATAATACAATCTGCCATGTTATGCATCTCTTCTTTACCACCAAGCATATATGATGGAGCGATGTGAAGCTTTTCAGACATTCAGACGGTGCATTGTACCTACCTAAAAAACGAATAGATATAGAATGTCTGTGATGTTCCAGCTCGCTGAACCTTTATTATACAGACGATACCTTTGAGCGCTGCAAGTATTCAAGTTCATCGCTAGTAGCTCGATCAAATTTTTAAAGGTCTTGTCTGATTGGCTGGCAGTACCAACGTTAATCCCAGCTTGCCAAGCTTCGGGCTCATATTCGGGAATACCATGTGTGTCCACAAGTGCGTCAAGGCATAGTTCCCTATCTGGTAAAAAGGTAGGTAATTGAACTTCAGCGGGATCCATAGTGTCTTCTAGGGTAAGAAATATATTGTATCATGCCTTTCCAAGTGTTTCTCCGTAGCAACAACTGTAGTAGTGCTAAAAGCCAAAGAGACAGTCCGCCATTCCCTCAAGTGACCTACAGAATATAATTTACATGGCATAATCCGGTAGATACGGTGTTTTTAACAGTGTCATAAGATCTCACCGCTTGTTATATTATACCAAGTACCATAGCAGTTGGAAGGTTGACCACCTGTACTAAGAGCGTTGTAAAGACAGTCGGTAGAAGAATATTGTTGAACAGTAAGAATGTGTTGTTCATTAGAAAAAGTCTAAGTCTATGGGATATTTTATATGATGTGTGTACATTAACGAGATCACATGATTAAACCGCGATAGGGAGCAAGGAGGACAGGATTTGGTACGCCTTTGGACAGTCAGTTGGAAAAAGATGCAAAGTTGTCTTCCTCTCTTTCGCTTCCGCGCGCACAACAATTGTGCGCTTAGTTATCCGCCTCTCGCTGATGTACAGTGATATATGCATTGTGAATCGCGATAATAACAATCGCAAGATTTATATATGCGTGGATAGTAGTAGCTAGTTATAATGATTGATAGTGAGTATCAAGTATGAGAGCCTTAAAGTGAATAATATTATCATTTATAAGCATCTTATGATTAATGAGAGAATTTGTTGTCGAGACGGATTAAAAATTGATCCGAAAAGTCCGAAAAATTTGTTGCTCCATTGGTTTTAGTGAATAGCGGCTTAATACACCACGTCATGAAATACTGTATGATACATCGTTACAGCTCACACAAATTGTTGTTCTTATTCAATAGACAATGGAACCTTGGTATTAGCCTCTCAAATTTCTCGCCTTTCGGTGCTGTAAAACGTTTCTTAAGAAGGGCTCTTGTGTACCTAGTACAGAGACGCGTCTTCTAACGCTTTACCCTCCCTTATAACGATTTCATAATAAAATACCATACACACACTAACTATATTTAGTACTCACTAAGATAAGAGTTGGGTACCTATTCAACTGGATAGCCTGTGCTCTTTCTCCTATCACTGTGACTGAAGAATCTAGACGAATACATCACTTCTCATCTGAACATTGTCGAAAACTGTCACAATGAGCGGTATTCATCTATTCAATCTATCGGAAGACCCTGGCCCAATGGATCCTTCGACCATCGTCCAGTGGAAGTACAAACCCCCTATCGAGCCTGAAAAGCGTATCAAAAAACTTCAGGACTTCTTGAAGGACCCCCGTATGAGCACAGCACCAGTACTTATGCAATTTAGTTCTGAACGGGAGACAATTATAGAGGTCGATTCATCAGGCTGGGCCACCGGCGGAGTGCTGTCGCAATATGATGATGATGGGTACTACCTACTTCTCAGAGAAGAATAGTCCTGCGGAATGCAACTACGAGATCCACGACAAAGAACTATTGGCCATCATCAACGCGCTAAAGGAATGGGATCAGCATCCTCACTGATCATAAGAACCTGAAGTACTTCACTACCCTAGGGTAACCCTACGGCGACTAAATGGGCGGCAAATGCGATTGGCTGCTATATTGAGCCGGTACTACCGACCCGGAAAACAGGCCAGTTGACCAGATGCGTTATCTCGCAGAGAACAAGACCTGCCGCAGAACGCTACTGATGAGAGACTTCAACACTGTGAACGACGATTGTTGAATCCCAAAATCTTCAAGGAAGAGCTGGGCCTTGGGTCTCAATCACTGCGCTGCGCATGTTGCCGTTATTCTAGCGTCGCCAGCCATTGACTTCAATGAAGAGGCCATTGCACTTACCGAGGAAACTGAGGATGTAGACATCTTGGAGAACTTACCACTAGATCGGCACTGGAGGATTGTAGAACGTCAAGACAAGCCAGACTGACCTTGGAGCCTTGCTTCCAGTTCAACCCGCAGATGTCTTCTCTGTTTGGATACTTTTGGTATTGTTGTAGTAGTAAAGGACAATAATAAAGCAAAAGCAAGTAAGTGTATGTACTGTACTTACTTACAGTAGCTTGTGTGTAAGACGGGCTTACTAATGACCGTGTTACTAATCAATTACTAATCAATCTGAAGAGACATTATACTACCTAAACTACGGAAACCTAGGGCTGAGATAGTCTTGGCGCAGCACTAGTACCATATGATACTGCAGCGGAATGATCCAATACTTACTACTTACTAACTATCGCCAAGCCCATTTCTGCCCTAGTTTTCCGCTTTCGGGGGTGCGGGGGATAGTGGACCCGTCAATATAAAATACACTAGTATTACACGTAAATACAATGTAAAATATGTATTACTAATAGAAAATAATAAATGTCACTGGCCTTACGTTGAGATCTACTTATGAAAATGGTTAGTGCTATGGTGGCGGAATCTTAAAACTTGCCCTGAAAACCAACACAACGCCAACAATAATAACGCCACCCCAACCCATGAAATAAAGATTCTGAAAGCATCATTTTGAAGAAAAATGGTTACTCTACAAATTGTTGCTTTGAAATTTTAAATTCTGCGTCGCGGGCCTGAGTTATTATTGATTAGACAGCACGTGATTTCGGTTGAAGGGGATTTAAATTGAACCTCCGAGGACCTAGTATGTCACGTGATCAAGTGATATCATCCCCACGAGATGTTACCTCGTGATAGCCATATACAAGCCTTTTTTGCCTTTTGAACATGCCTATAATGTTCAGCGTTTTCAAACCCTCCCGGCCAAGCTCATGTTCTTTTCGTCGCCGGCGTGCTCTGGTTGACCTTGAACCGAATCTATGTAATAGTGGTTATTCAATGTTTATTTATCAAACTGTATGTAAGAGACATATAATAGACAAACCCGTATGATGAAGCTCTCAATCCTTTGTTCCCAGCTCAATGTCGCCCTTGGAATCGGTAGAGGATGGATGTGTATCATTCTCCCGTAATTCCCCAGCTTCGAAACTCGACCCCAAGCTTGATTTATCAGAGTCAGACTCATCAGAATCAAGATCAGTCTTGTCAGACTCATAATCGGTATCAGAACGAGAGATCTCAGAATCTTGGGCCTCTAATCTTGCCTTTTTCCGCCGAGAGCATTCCAGGCCTAAGCGTACTGTTCGCTTATTTGGACGAGTCATGTTTGGGTGTCCTTAGATCAGTTTATGCATGCAGAAACATAGAGCAGTAGCCATTTGGCTCAGATTCTCTTCCTTTTTCGCTTTTTCGGGGGGCCTCCCACTACTAGTACTACCTGATTACTAATCAGAAAAAATTGAACCCTTAGGGCAAGTTTTAAGATTCCGCCACCATTAGTGAGATGTAGTCAATGACCGTCAATGGCGCTATTCAAAGAGACAAAGCTCGCATATTCTTGATGCTTTGGATTCCTAGGCCTACACACCACGATGAATGCTGTGGACGCGTCGGAGCACTATGACACTGGGGCCAAAGGTTTGTTCTCCATAGGACTTTGCTCCCTCAACCAGAAGCTATTCGGGCCAGTTTGACTGATGGTATTATTGCCTTAATCGATGTCCTTCCATCACAGAACTTACCCCTTCCTTACTAGCGATTGTTCTCGACACCAACCTACATGCCTGGGCCTTACTCAAGGACTCCTTGCTTTTCTCTAGAGCCGTCGCGAACATCCTGGTGTTCATTAATGCCCATTTGGCCTGCAACTATACCAACGAGATCGCCGTCGTTGCTTCCCATAGCAAGCACGCTAGGTGGCTCTATCCCTCCCATGGCTGGCAGCAAAATGCTGTCCCAACATCTGCGAACCAAGATGATGAGGTCGAGATGAGAAGCCGGCTCGACAAGATAGATAATGTTGACGCTATGACTGATCTCAACGACAATGCTCCTTTAACTCCCCGAGCTAATAAATATCGTCCTTTTCGGATTGTTGAAGAACAAGTCATATGCAATTTGCGGGAGTTGCTTGCTTCGACAAGTGCTTCCGACGTGAGCGCAACCACACCCACCATGATGGCGGGAGCGCTCACTCTAGCCCTAAGTTATATCAATCGCGAAACAATCTCCTGGGCGGAGACGCATGGCACTGCAGGCGTAGACCCCTCAACGACCGCCACGTCGGAGGTTTGGCGTACGGTGGGCGCCACGGAAGACACCTCGGACGCTCCAACTGGCTTGCAATCGCGGATTCTAATAATTTCAGTAAGCAGCTCGACCGATTCAGCACACCAGTACATTCCTATCATGAATTGTATCTTTGCTTGCCAACGGCTGCGCATCCCCATCGACGTCTGCAAAGTAAGTGGCGATGCTGTCTTCCTCCAGCAGGCGTCCGACGCAACCCATGGAGTGTACATATCTCTCGCCGAGCCCCGTGGCCTCCTGCAGTACCTGATGATGGCTTTTCTTCCGGATCAGCGATCTCGGCGGCACTTGGTGGTGCCCTCGCGTGTAGACGTCGACTTCCGCGCCGCCTGCTTCTGTCACCGCCGTATCGTCAATATCGGCTTCGTCTGTTCTATCTGTCTGAGCATTTTCTGTGAGCCCCCTAAGAATGGCGATTGCTTGACTTGCGGCACCCACCTCGAGCTCGGTGACTACGGCGCACGACCCGCTGTCATCGCGCGCAGGAAGAAGAAAAAGAAGGCGCGCATAAATGGTAATTCTGCCGCCGCTACTCCTACGCCGACGGCTACACCCGGCCCTTGAACCCGTTATACCAGTACTCGCATCGTAGACCTCAAGTTTCTTATGTTTCCCCTAATCATACAAAACGGCACGGTGTAATTCTTTTATACGTGGGTTATGAAAATCGAGACCTACGGTATCAATCTAATCATAGAGAAACCCAAAGGGGAGAAAATAGAGATCATACCCAAGTAGGTTCTCTTGTCGCTTCGTTACCGGGAGTGTTGATCATGTGTCTTATGTATTATCAACCTTCTCTAGTCATGCGTTGGAAATTGGACGGCAGAATTCTTGGAGGAATTGCAATGGCATAATGTGATTAGCAACAATGATCACTGCACTCCAGTCTAAGTCTGAGAAAGAAGACAGTTTCCATGACGCTCTAGCAAACTCAACGTGCAGGCGCTTCAGTTGATCAGACCAAACAAGAACAACACATGTCATTGCAAGGTTTGCCTACGGCCCTCAAGCATCAATGTTTATGGCTCTGTATCTGTGCTGGAAGTTAGTATTGTAATCCCTTCACAGCAGGCTCCCCAAGTAATGATATATAGTACTCTTATGAACTCACCTTCCATATCTCGAGACACGACCGCCCTGAGCAACGGACCCGTGTTTATGGCTACGAGACATGACACACGAGGGTCGCCGGTCTTCGGAACTCATAGATGCAAGGGCCTATATGGTATTAATTCAATTTAGGCCCTCATGACTGGCTGCAGGGATGCTTACGAATGAATCTGTATTGTGGCCAAAGAAGAGAAACACTCCGTCCTTTGTTTTCTTGACTGCCATGACACCAATCGCCCCTTCACAATGGCTGTCCTTAACACCAGGATGGCCTATTAGTCATCCATGAACAGTATCAGCTACCAGCAGAAACTTAACGTGATCTTGTGTCGAGGGATGACATACCCATGAAATCCAGTTCAATCATTGCTTTGAGGGCTTCATCCTCGCTTACCTCCTCGAGAACACCGCCGTCGCCCCTGCGCTGGCTAAAATAAATACGTGAAGCACATGTACTAGCTGCCAAAGTGGTCGCCATATGCTCACCAGTTCCGGAGGTAACGGTTGCGACACAGGTTTTCTCGGGGTCATGAGGGTCGATTGGAATGACAGACGTGCCAACACCCACTAATGCAGCAGGGCCGACTCTGCCCCGATGTTTCATTCCAATCCCTCCAGAAGACGAGCCAGCGGCAATGTTCCCAAAGCAATCCACTGCAATTGCACCTACTGTATCAGTTATGTAGTCCTTCCCAGTACTGTGTTCATGTTCGAAAGAAGCCTCTTTATCGAGTGTATGAATTGACATTCGGCTACTCAAAGTCTCCACATGGGTGTAGACATCTTGACGGCTGCTTCCAGCCAGCGAATGGTCTCTGGGCTGGTGGATTATGCGATTTGAGCGGTTCAGCACTGTAGACACTCCGCGTTGTCGCCCAGCAGATCTGCCGATGCTTCTGACCTCCCCTGCCTGTCTCCGAGGAGATCTATCACGCATGCTGTTGGAGCCATCTCCAATTAGGGCTGCAGGGGAATCTTCCATGGTACTCTCGTCAAATGTCAAAACGCCATGCGGCTTGGGGTCTACGCTGGAAGGAGGCGACATGAGATGAGCAGGAAGTATCGTTGCTGGATGGTGGATTGGTGATGCATAAATGTCTCTCGGATGATCTGCATTCATATTTAGTTCTTGTTTTGCAATCTCCTTCTGGTGGGCGACGTCTAGGTCGTGGCGCCAGCGAAGCCAACGCTCTCTGCCAGCTGGAGAGATCAAAAAGTCAGGTGGGAGAACCGAGATCCCATTGTCGTAGGCGAAATCTGTAGCCCCCGGGCCGACGAGAAGATTTGGCGGCACGCGGTGCAAGGACAGTGGTTTTGACGACGAGTCAAGGAGAACCCGGGCCAAGGATATTGGATTCTTAACCTCTAAATGATGAGGGAAAGAGGCTATTAGTGCTGGGGCTTTCAGCATTGGAAATGATGAGAAATACTCACGGGAGACGGCGCCAACTGCACCGCTTCGCCCTTGATGATCGATGATTGTAGCATCACATTCGACAGCGCCATCTGTAGTGAGGTTACTACCATACCCTGCATTCGTAATCTCACGATCTTCCATAAGCTTGATTGCAATCTCGACTGCGTCGATGGCAGAGCCGCCATTTCTTAACACGGCCATGGCAATTTTGGCAGCACTATCGTAGTTAGATCCTGAAGCATAGAAACGAGTAACAAAATGAACAGTAACATGATCTCAAATGCTTGGGAATTCCAAGGGGCGTGGACTTACTCATGACAAGTTTGGAGATGGGCCTTTTCGTTCTGATAACTGTGGAACCCGGCACCTGCGTGAACATAAATTGCACAAATATCCCCACCTTCTCTGCGTCGGGGAGGCATGATTGAATATATGTGTTCTTTGCGTAACAGGGGAACTTGGGGGGGTTCTCTTCAATTGTCACTCAGGCGCACTGCGCAAAGTGTAGTATAGACTTATTGTAAAAGCTTCTGCACGACAGCCTGCGGGGAAGTGATGACAGTTTCAGTTTCACAGAAAGGCTTCAGCAAAGAGATGTCGAACTTTGCTAAAAAGGGAGAAGACGCCAGTGATTATTGATAGAATTGGGTGAATGAAAGACTGCCATTCAGGATCAACACAAATATCTTTCTTGTCACAGAACCCCAAAAACTCCTGACTGGATCAAGAAGCCTTGGTAGCCCAGGTGATGAATGGGGAAACCCGGCCAGGTTACTACTGGTCATCACAACAACAAGAGGGGGGATCCATTTCACTGAATATAATGATACCGGTGAAGGGTAATGCAGGAATGAATGATATTTTTGATAATACTATACAGTTATGAAGGAATGACCATAATTGAAGCGAAGGTGAAAAGGAATGGGAATACTAAGGTGTGATTAAATGTGCAAAGGCACAAGGACATTAGCTAGGGAGATGGATAGAGTAAACCGATGAGCAGCACACGAGTACAAAGTCTAAGACTATGAGCTTGAGTTCATACATTCATGAAACTCATGTGATTTGCAGCACCTTCCCATTTCTTCACTGTTGAGCTCATGATATTGATTATCCGGCAAAGAAAAAGTAACAGAGGAAGTTGCGATACAGTTATAACTACATACTAGATACTTCACGGATGATAGATTGACTTACTCCTATCTACTTTTGCCAATCGATGTCCTGCCTGTAGTGAAAGGCCAACATTTTGCATATGTATTTATCGTTTTTAGCTATTAGTAGATCTTAGTATTGTTTCCTCTGGCCATGGCATGGTATGCGGAACAAAATTAGTAAGCAAGATAAGACCAATATATGCGATAAATGTAGGTAGGGTAGTTTTGTTTGTCCAGTGGTATACAAATCATATGGATACTTAATATGCTAGCTATATGGATCACTTAATATGGCGGCTCCGCGAGACCGGCTATGTATAGGTAATTGGGGACATTTTGAACTGGAGTAAAAACCAACCGATTTCGCGCTTCTACTGAACACAAAACCACCAACATGCGACATTCTCTATGGCCATTGATAGAAAATGGTGATAGAATAACGTGCCACAGCCCTTTTTCCTTTTTACCTATTCCCTGGAAGGAGTAGAAGAGACTTGAAGTGTATAGGACCCTCCGTAATGTCCGGTCATTGACCGCCAGGAACTGTATAATACCGTATTAATACAGCTAGTGACAATGACTAATCAAAAACCTTAACCGAATTTGGTTAGGGACTTGGCAACATGTGTTATGGAATCACATGACTTTTTTGCTTGGGACCACACTCCCAGTGAAGCGACTATTGACCAAATAACTTGGCCTTGAATTCGAGACGTTATCGGTAACGTTAAATATGACGGGAAAATTTTTTAAGTTTTAGGCACTTAAGATAGGTGGTTCCACTCTACCTGTCGCATGGCCGCATGGTCACGGGAGGCACTAAACAAACGTCCCAGAGGAAAAACTACCAGTAAAAGGACACCGAGCAGATACCCACAGAGAACGTCGTTTTTCGCTGCCTTATTCTCTGGTTTCCGATTCCGAGGTTAGATTATATCGATGGAAGTACCTATAAAAGTGAAATTAAGAAGTATCGGACTCTTGGCTCGACCGGCTGGTGTCTCGGCCGTTACCCAACTCTTATCCTACCAAAATTGGCACCTGTTGACACTATTTTTTATTTCACACATGTTTAATAAGTGCTTCCATCGATATAATAATCCAACTTCAAAAATTAGAAACCAAAGTATCCTACAGGTGTTGAGATATAAGGCCGCAAAAATGACATTTTGTATGGGTATCCGGACCGGCCCGCTTAGTGTCCTATCACCTAACTATCCTAACACTAACTCTAACAACAGCTAAGATGCCTTCGGCAAATATTGATGAATATATCATAGCTACATGTTTGTATGGAGCGTTTAGAAAATAATATTCGTTCTGTGTATCAAGTAGTAACATCCTAATAATAGGTGGACCTATAGCACATCTTCAAGATACACACGACGATGGCACCAAAGCGCAAGAACGGAAGCGCATAGTCCTCACCGAAAAAGAAGGCGGCCTCTGCACCGCTACCTACATACCAAGTCCCGACAATTCATCCTTGTTTTAGCTATGATTACGTGTGAGGTGGTAGACGACGGCCATCGGATATGGCAAGACTTCTGCAAGCAGGGGGTCGACCTGCTGCTGGCAGCATACAAGCTGTCGGTGCCTTTGCGGCACTCGATACGCATGCGCGTTGTGGTTATCAGATAAATATAGCTTGTTCTTCTATCGTG
>JAHQZX020005347.1:0-25275 GCA_019804575.2 Pseudotulostoma volvatum
CACATCCTGTAGATATCTAGAGTCCTAGCTATTTTCATCTCCTAAGAGATACAACAATCAACTCATATTTTGTGATAGCATCATCTCCACCAGGAATACTGTAGAGCGCAAGCAATCTTGCCTCGGTCTTGCTTGACTATGCCAGAGTCCTGCACCTTGCACCGTGAGCACAGAGCAGACGAGGGGAGCCCCCATGACACTCTAAATAGAGCGGCGCTTCTTTTTAGGCATAGCCACTTGTAGAATGTCCCGTTTAGGTCGTGTCTTCTCTAGGTATTAGGTTCGCTCGGATTGGGTCCAGGACTATCAATTCAATTGGCGGGTGGTGTAAGGCACAAAGCTATATCATGGACTAGGCTGGTGTGTTGAGCGTACGCTCAACACTTTTATGACATTTTTGTCGAGTGGAATCACCCGAAAAAGGCCTAGCGGGTTGGGCGTCAATGAACAATTTTATTAGAAGCTTCCAAACCGACGACGTAGGCTTTAAACCCGCTAGTTGGAACGTAGTAGCTTCCGAAGCCGTGAAGAGCATGCATATTGTAGCGCACTACGATTCAGAAGAGAAGAGGCTAAATGGAGAATATAGCTTTATAATAATGAAGTTGATTTGATGTTTCGACGTTCATTATATACGGCAGTGTATACTGGTAGACTCTGTTGCGATGATTGATTATGTTGCACTGAATCTTATACATAGTGGATGCCATGAGTAGCGAGATCACATGATTACACCAACCAACATCAGCCATACCGTTCGACACACCCCTTTAGGGAAATATAGACATTTCCCTACACATCTCGTATGCCCCGGTGTAATACTGTCAATTGCTTCCACCCCTTGATCGAATATATTTGAATACTTGTCCTGGCGTTTGTAAGCGCCAGCGACGATTGTGAGATTGAGTAAGATGTGGGCTGTCTATATCAGCCGCCTCCGAATCTCACAATGAAAGCGCAAGTCCCATATGCTGGCGTTTGTAAGCGCTAGCAATGAGTCTTTCAGTCTTATACGCCTGCTTCTTCCATAGCCCCAATGGTTCGTAGCCTCGTGAGATTGAGTAAGATGTAGGCTGTCTTTATCAGCCGCTTCCAAATCTCCATTGTCCCGAAGACATTGTATATCCTTGGCTTATGAAAGCGCAAGCGACGAGTCGATCCCATGCAGATACACAACTAGCTTTGAACGTGGAAAACCAGCAACGTGCGGGGAGCTAACCCTCACGGCTGCTATACATGGTTTCTCCACTTCGACAGCCCTTGCTTTGAACCTGGAAAACCAGCAACGTGCGGGTAGCGAACCCACACGGCTGCTATACAGGGTTTCTCCAGTTCAACAGCCCGTCATAGGCAGTATCATGGATCACTCTTATGCGAATTACTCCTCCCCACTGTGCTCTCCTAGTTTTAGCTCTTTGATATAGTCCTTGAGTTCTCCTTCCCTGCGGATCAGGGCAAGCCTCTCTTCTTGATCCTCAAGTCCAACCATCTCCACGAACTGCTGGAAGACTATTTTTCCTCAGTGCCTTGGTAAGGCCATCAGCAATCATTTTCTTTGTCTCTTGCCAAGCAAGACTGATCGTGCCACGTTAGACTTCCTGACGTAACCAGTGGGTATGAATATCGATGTGTCGAAGCTTCGTCTGCAGTTTCATAGCCTGTTCAACCAACAACCGAATTGTTTGACGATTATCGCATTCAATCGTAGGCGGTTCATCAAGTTCTAGTGACAGAGACTTCAACAGTCGGGATAGGTAGATTGTCTCCTTAGCAGTCTGTGAGAGAGCCAATAACTCTGCCTCCGTTGATGAGGTAGTGACCGTATCTTGCTTATTGGCCATCCATGCGACAGGAACTCCAAACAGCTTTATTATATATCCCTGAGAACTCTTTCTGTCTATCGAGTTGTCGGCGAATGACGCATCACTTGCACAAATAAGTGAAGCAGCTGTTGATTGGTGCCCATATTGAATGAAAAGGTATCTTGTCCGATATAAATGGTGGATAACTCGGTCTGCAGCATCATGATGACTTTTGCCAGGTCTCTGATTAAATCGTGAGAGACGGCCAGCTGCAAATGCGATATCGGGTCGCGTTGAAATAGTTGCATATAGTATCGATCTCACTTTCTTCTGGTATAAAGTCCTATCGGCGTCCGTCACATCTTCTTCAGGAGGTAGGGAAAAAAGCTCTTCTTCGATCATCGGGGTCATGGGACAACTTAAGGCATCTAAGAACTCATTGGCAACCTTTTCAATATATGAGCTTTGGGATAGCCATAAGGTACGCTTCGCATGGTCTCTGAAGACGTGGATACCTAAAAACCACTTCAGTTCGCCCTCTCCCTGGATTGTAAACTTTTTCTTCAATGAATCGGCGACCTTTTGCACGGCCTCGGTGTCCTTTTTCCTATATGCAAAAACAATGTCATCCACGAAGAAGAAGCAGATGACTCCACCCTTTGTCATGACACAGGGCTCTTGCGGAATTTCAGTGAAGCCAAGGTCCTTCAATGTTGACGTGAACAGGGATTGCCACAGGATCGGTGACCTGCGGAGGCCATACAAGGCCTTATTAAGTCTGAGAACTTTGTTTGGTTGTCCGAAGCCTGGAGGGAGTCTCATAAACACTAACTCATCCATGGAACATGCACAAACGCGTTGACCGCGTCCATTTACAGGGTTTCAAGGTCAAATTTCGCTACCGTAGCCATCATAATGCGAAAAGAGGTTGAGGCTAGAGTTGTGGGCTTGTGGGAAGATCACATTTGACTTGTTGATTCCCATTCGCCACAAGGCGCGCTTTGTACTTTGTTATCCTCCCATGTTTGTCAGTTTTGTATACGAAGACCCAGTGACAACCTAGAACCTGGTGTCCCTTTGCTTCCGCTTTGTTAACCACTGACCAGGACTTAAACATCTCCTTATGCTATCTGATATGCTCTGCCATGTTTTCACGGAACTGCTTTTCAAAGCGATGGTCTTTTAGCTCTCGATGACTTTGCGGCGCTTTAGGTGCGTTTCGCCTGTGAATTGTACCAGCTTGAAAGGCGGTCTGCCACGCTTGAGGAACCCTATATTGATGAAAATCAAAGAATCTTTCATCACGCTGGCGTTCCAATTCGTCGATAACTGCAGGCTCAATGTCAGGTAAGTCAGGCAAATCTGGGACATCCCGTTTCGAAGTTATGACATGTTTTGTGGCTGTAAGGTTGATGTCTGCCTTCCTCACCCCTTCAGATTTGACTGGCAGGTTGACTTCTGTATTAGCAAGGAAATTCACAGATGGGTCAGGCGTGGGGTAGGAATTCAGAATATCTGGGTCTTTGGAAATCGGATGGTCTGTACCAGTGTCGATCGCATCTGACATGTCGACATCAACATCTTCCTCTGTAAGGGCCTTCGAGATCTCTTCTTCATCTGGGGCAACTTCCTCATGCCTGAGCTGCACTTCCTCCATATTTGCCTCAGGTAAGACTTCGACTATTTCAATGGCTTGATCGAGTTCCTGGATTAGTTGCTCGGTAAACCGAATCGGTTTTCCATTGTAAAATTCATCCTCATCAAACAGAACATCTCTTGCAGAGATAACCTTCTTCTTGTGAGGAATCCAGATACGATAGATATTTGTCGATTCGTATCCTACTAAATAGCCAATGTTTGCACGGGGTTGAAGCTTCTCTTTCTTTATAGGTTTATCTCTGTCCCCTGATGGTTTTATAAGGACATAGCAACGGCAACCGTATGCCTTGAGATGGTGCAGTGCAGGTTTCCGTGGACCGTGACTCCATCTCTTGTCATAATATGTTCATGAAACGCTTCATATGGACTTTTACAGTTCATTCCTTGCCTCAGGGTTCGGTAATAGAGGTAAATCGCTGCGGAAACAATCTCCTTCCAAAGAGCATGAGGGAGCCTTGCTGACAATCTCATAGCGCGAGCTTTCTCCATGATAACTCCACCCTTTCGTTCTGCAACACCGTTTTGGGCATGTGTATCAGGGGCACTTCTTTCGAAATCGATACCGCCTTTCCTGAACCACGCAGTAGTCTTGTTCCGATCCATTTCCCCATCCGGTCTGACAACCTTGACATCGAGGGCGTACCTGAGCTTTAGCCAGCTAATAGGTTCCTTTGTGACGAGGAGATTCTCATTCTCTGTGGCGGTTTCCATAGAAAAACCAAGAGCCATGCCGGTCGCCTCGCATGACGCCAGCATACATCGCCTAACCAACCGACCATCATGTTGATAGCCACCCCATCCTTCCTTGAGGTCTGTCCAATCAATATGGGTATGGTAGAACGGTATTGTCGCTTTATTCAAATCCGGAAGACGCGATATCTGCTGCTTGATCTTTGCCAGGGCACAGGATTGGCACTTCGCTGTTGATGGCCCACGGAGTCTTACACCAAGTGTATTCTCCCCGAGGCGTCTGAGGGCCTCGGGACCGGTATGGCCCATCCGTTGATGCCATAGATTTGCATTCGCCCATGCATGTTGACGTTCCTTTTAACACTGTCGGACAGAGCGCTTAGGCTTCAGGGCACTAGTCGTTAACACTGAGGAGGTCTGCATCTTATTATACTCCAGGACATATTGGTCATGTATCCTTCTTGTGATCCCCAAGGCCTTGATTTCACCATTTCGAAGCGTCCAGTCAAAACCTTGATTTTCCAGTGTCTTTAGCGAGACAATGTTCGTCGGGAAATAGGCGCAATACGCAACATTTCGAAGGCGAAGAGACCGTTTCCTTCCTCTCTGATTGGTCAACTCCACGTCAACCTCGCCATAGCCTTCGATAATAACTGTGCCACTACCACAAACTGCATAGTGGCCATTAGGAGCTTTTCGGAAGTTCCTTCGGAGCCACCAGTATGCCGTGAAACCAGGCAGTTAAAGGCCACTGTGAGAACGCTTCAAGTTGCCGGAAAGGTGCAGGTTTCTTCTTGGCCGAAAACGAGGCTGTTTGTCACGCTGGAAAGAAAGCCTCAAAGGATTGCTATCATGGTGCAAAGATGTTCGCGCCGCCGACCCTACCACGTCCTCTGAGCAGTAAGCCTGCATATGTTGTCCAAACTAACTGAGCTGAGTACAGGGTCTTGAACTGGGTGCTCGGGTCTTCGGTTGGCACTCGTAGGCTTATTCGTAGCCAATGCAGAGGTTTGGTAGCGGGTAGGCTCGATAGGCGACAGTCTTTCTGCTACCTATAACATATCTTGAAGCTTATATCTTTTAAGAGAGAAGAGATCAAGAACAGGTATACTTAGCTTGTGCTTTTAGATTGCAATTTGGCTTATAGCACTGCATTGGTAGACTCCAAATCGCTGCGGAATGCATGGATAGACACGTCCTTCAGGGGATAGATTGGGTAGGAGCCTTGCAGGAAATATGAAACTAAGACCAGAGAAACAATAAAGCACAATGAAATTCTGGGCTCCAATTAAGGCGCGAGCCGGGCTCATAACTGTTGTACAGCAAATGTGATGATTGATTATGTTGCACTGAATCTCATACATAGTGGATGCCATGAGTAGCGAGATCACATGGTTTACACCATGAATATATAATATATATGCAAGTTCTGGGTTGAAAATACGTGGTCTGTTTACCGTGAATACGAGAAATCCGTACTAGGTTCGGACGCTCGCTGAGCTGGGAGGAAATCGGCGCTTGGCACTTTGTAAATGCTTTTATCAATCAATACAACGTATTTTAAAATTTAAATTATACGAATTTATTCTTTGGGGTATGCTCTATATATTTCATCTTGAATATCTTAATTAGAACATATTTGGGTCCATTAATTTGCGTGAGAAGCTTCGCATTCAAGAATGGCCGGCCATGACCATTAACTTGTCCCGACTCTCTATGTAAAAATATGAGTCATCAATGCTAAAAAGTTCTAAAAATCCAAATATTCATCAATTTTCTTTATTTTAAATATGGAAAACCAGTTGGTTGTAGGTTTTTGCTGATGCTATTTGGCATTGAGGGAATTGATAAATATTTGGTTTTTAGAAAATTTTAGCATTGAAAACCTTTATTTTTAGCCGGGACAAGTTAATGGCCATGATGAGCCATTTTTGAATGCAAATTTTTCACGCAAATAAACAGACCCCAACACGTTCTAATTAAAATATTCAAGATGAAATATATAGAGCATACCCCAAAGAATAAATTTGTATAATTGAAATTCTAAAATACGTTGTAATTGATTGATAGAAGCATTTACAAAGTGCCAAGTTGTTGATTTCCTGGCTCGCCTCACGTCCCGGCTCGGCGAGCGTCCAAACCTAGTAGGTCTTAACCGAATTCTGAGGGGCTCTTAGTGGAATTTATTAGGGTTTAGTGAGGGTTTAGTGCTATCTAGCCCCTTCTGGCGCGAACTTTCTCAATTCTGGCCCTCACATAGTGTCTTCGGCGACGAATCGACGACAAAGATAAAACATCATCTGAGAAGATTCATCAGAGCATAATATAATAAGAAT
Source organism: Pseudotulostoma volvatum (assembly GCA_019804575.2). NCBI lineage: Eukaryota > Fungi > Ascomycota > Eurotiomycetes > Eurotiales > Elaphomycetaceae > Pseudotulostoma > Pseudotulostoma volvatum. Next base: position 6,488 of record JAHQZX020005347.1, read on the forward strand.
TGCATTTTATTGTAACCGCATAACTAGAAATGTTACGTGCAACTGTTCTACTCCTCTATACAATCCTCCTCGCCACGCTCGCATACCTGTAAGATTCTGACTATGTACCCAGGGTACCTTACGTGTGACGCAACTTCCTGCGTCACTGTTGGAAACTTATGGTTGTGGCGCAAATTGGCGTAAGCCACACTGCCGCAAACGAAAGCTGTATATTTTATCACGTGATTATTATTACTAATAAATTACTAATCATAACTTCCGCCGAGATGTCACGAATCTTGAAACGGCGAGCTGATATGAGAATCATAATATAAATGGCACCAGTGGATTTAGCAGTGGCACACGCATTGGAGAGAAAAATAGCCGCGCTACATATTATTTTGATCCCTTCAGGAATAATGATTCCTCCGACCCGACCATCATAGTTACTAACTACCGCCCTAAGATAAATCGAGTCAGGTTCTTATCGTTGAGCATCGCTATTATTGAATGTCTGCACGGACCATATCTGAGAATGTATAGGCTGTTACAACCCGACTTTATTTTACTATATCATCTTGTTTGATGTTCCTTGTATCAAGGCGTTACACTACTGCTGGTGCTGACTGCATGAGCGAGAACCCAAAACCAGCCGACTCACTGCTGTAATTTCAAATTATCAACAGATATGCGCCTCATCAAAAACAACATCGAGCGAAACGGCTCTGGCACCGTGACACTCTGTCCAGAGGAAGCAGAAGATATGGTATGCTTCCCGGAAAAAATATGACTTCATTCTCGCTCCATACAGTTCTAACATATTTTTACCCTTTGAGTGGCATGCATATAATTTAATTCGGCCCCATGATGTTTTGCGTGCGAGTGCCATTCGTCGCGTAACTCTTACAGCTCAAGAAAGCGGTGCTACAACGTCCACCCGTACTCATTTGATGCTACAAATACGGGTTAAAAAGATTGACTTCGACCCTCAGAGTTCCCAGCTACATGTTGCTGGGCAGATCATGAATGAGACACAGCATACAAAAGTTGGACAGTATCATACGCTAGACTTAGAGCTTCAGCGTAACTTCACGCTAGAGAAAGAGATAGGGACTGAAGGTGAAGGTGTGGGGTGGGATAGTATCGCCATTCAAATGTTAAAGGAGGCGATAGACGAGGGAGGGAAGAGAAGGGCCGAAGCGGTTGCCGTAGTAATGCAAGAAGGCCTGGCGCACATTTGCTTCATCACACAATTCCAAACCATCTTGAAACAAAAAGTTGAGATGTCGATTCCAAGGAAAAGACAAGGAGGCGGTGACCATAATAAGGCAAGCCAAAGGTATACTAGGTAGTTGCTCCTAGCTAAGACTAACTGCGTTTCAGACCTTAACAAAATTTTTCCAGGTCACGTTGGATACTTTTCTGAGGCAAATCGAATTCAATTCTAACCCTGCTCTCTCGAGCAGCAATGAGCCAGTCAGGCCTATTCTTCTGGCTTCGCCTGGGTTTGTCGCCTCGGGCTTTCAGAAGCATATCCAATCAATCGCTGCAACAAGCACACCCGCCTTGAAACGCCTTCTCCCTAGCATCATAGTGGTACATTCCGCATCCGGCCATCTACACGCTTTGTCTGAAGTTCTTCAATCGCCTAGTGTTAAGCGACTTCTGTCAGATACCAAGTATACACGCGAGACCAAGTTAATGGACGACTTCTTAGAAAATTTACGCAAGGACACAAACAAAGCTGCCTATGGGCCATGTGAAGTCGAATTCGCTGTTGATCAAGGCGCTGTAGGTCGGGGAGGTGGCGTCCTCATCATCTCCAACCGTCTTTTTCGGTCACAGAATGTAGCTGAAAGAAAGCGATGGGTTGGGCTCGTCGATCGTGTGAGAGATGTTGAAGGTGGTGAGGTGAGAGTGCTAAGCTCAGATCATGAAAGCGGGAGGAGGCTCGATGGATTGGGAGGTGTAGCAGCTCTATTAACATTCCCGATTGTCGAGGACAACTCTTCAGATGATGAAGGGATTGTGGCGGCCGAGGGATAACCGTGGCAAGTTGACCGTCAGTGTTAGAAGCATTTCCTACCTGACTTGTACTGATACTAGATACGTAGGTAGTTGCCGATTTTAAGAGATCTAGGAAATTCATAAGATCAATAATCAAGATACCCTATTCAATTCCGACACAGATCAGAACTTTAAACGTCAAGTTTTTATTTTCACTTGTGATCCATAGTCGGATTCTTAACATATTCTTCTGATAGAACTACTACTTCATGTACTTATGTACAGTATAGGCTATTGTTAAACAATTAATAGACATTAATATTCACAACACTTTCCGTAAATGTAGAAGAGAACCATCTCCTATACACAAATGTTTCTTCCTATTTCTTTTCTTTTTGCTTAGATTCAACTCGGCTCTTTTGTTTCAAAGCTTCAAATTTATCAAAGAGCGACTGATTGTTAGAATTTGCTATATTCTACTACATTAGGGATTTCCCAGATAGTCAGAGGTGATAATGGTGAGAGATGAACTCTTACGACCCCCTTACCCAATTTAAGATGATGAGAAAATAAAATTCAAAGGTGCAATGTGGTAAGTATTTCTGGAAACTAAAGCTTGGAAGTGAATTCCATAGATGATCAGGTCTTGGAAATAGCTAGTTCGATGAAACATGACCGAGACTCCGAAGGCCACACTCGATGAAGGTCTATCCTCCGGCTCCGTGGAAAATCGCGCAAGAACGGTCTCTGGGTTCCAAGGACGCAGGCCAACAGATCTCCACCCAACTGTTGATATTTTTAACAGTAAATGTTGTCCCCCAGCTTCCCTAGAACAGGCGAAAGAAGTCGCATTTGGTTATATGACTGAGCCCTTGGCAATCATGTAAAAATCGCTCTAGTTCATCCCTGTAAGCTTAAGAGAGCGGATCGAAGAGACTGACTGACGTCTGGAGGCTGCTGTGACGGACTAGGCTCGGTGTAGGTCACATGACCCGCAAGTTGTTTATCCCAAGTTCTGTTTCTCTTTGCCTTTGGATTCTTGTTGTACAGATCGCCCCTTAGCTTAGGATAACGAATTCATTACTTATGCTTTGGGCTTGGGTCATCACAGCTGCAAACTATGCGTCGAACGCGGATGTGTGGCCAGAAGTATCCTATGGGCATCACAATAGTTGATGAACTTCATGGTTATGGGAGCCGTAACCGCCAAGCATTAGAAGTCTCCAATTCCTTTTAGCCTTCTCTTTTGTCTCGCGATCGAAAATAGTGGTGAGCCACGTATACCCTAGCTCGTCACTGGTCCAACCACTAGATGATGAGGCAAGAAAACAACTGTGCTCCGTGGATCGTAATCCTGAGGTGCAAAATTGACTCGCACCCTCGACCATCATTGCCGACGTCTTGATAACTGCCTCTGTTTCAGTTGTGGTGAACCTGGCCACCTCAAGCCAAGTTGTACCAACGATTTCAACCCCTAATCGTCCCTGCTCTGTCCCTGCTCTCTCCCTAAATGTATGCGCCCGACATGAGTAGGCTCAGATGTGGGTCACATGACCCACAAGTATTCCCTTCGATGTTCTAGAATCTTTCACTTTCCTTTCTTTTCTCCACCGTCGTCGTTGGATTCTTGTACCCGGACCACCTTGTAGCTAGTATCATCAATTCAGTGCTACGCATCGGGATTGGGTCATCACATAATTGTCCTCGCCCTATGTATCCAACATGTGAGGCGGTGGCGTCGGTAAATAGTGTTTGGGATAAGGGGATTTGGAGGAAGAATACGCTGCCTATTGTCGTGATAAGTGCATAAGTCGTAACAATCGGCCGCAATTTTCTAGGCTCAGTTCCGCCGGTTTCTTTCACAAAATTGCGGAGCATTTGATGCGATGGGGGTAAGCCGCACTTTATAAGACCAGTTATCCATTTTATAAGCTGTTTTGCTTATTGGTTGTTAAGTAGCTGCTAATTTTCATACTGAACTTGACGGGAGGCTTGCGCTCCGGTGTCTTCTTGACAATGTAGATCTTTCAACATGACCGCTACGGCATAAACAATTCGTTCTCCTGGAGCCAAGGATTCCAATTCTGCAAGAGCGGACTCGATTGGATTCATTTTGGCTAAGTTATTAGGTAGTTGTTAGAAAAAATAGGCCTCGGGAAAATCGTGCGTCAGATGGATAACATGCATCACGTGATAAAACCACCTCCGACTAATTCTTTTCTCCCTTCTTCAAGGCCCTCAACAGTTACTAATATATACCAGAGGCAATACAGGAGATCCTCACCCGAGTGTTAAGAAATCAGAGGAATATAGAGCGCAGTGAGCATATTGATCAACTACACATGTTGTAGGCGTTATTAGAAGTAATACTATGATTGACTCAGCTGTCACTTATTAAGCGGATTCCTAGTCGCTAGCCGAGGCGCTAGTGCCCACGTGATAATTCCTTTACACTAACACTCCTCGTGCAATTAAATAGCCCTGACATAAATGATTAAAATTAAAGTGATTACTGGAATAGGAAAGTAATATGAAAGCAAGTGTAGGGGTGTTGAATGTCCTAATCATATCAATCTGAGGATTCATTTAGATGTTGCATTCTAGGGTTCTTGTTTTCACTGCATTTAAGTTACTCATCCAACCCCAGGGCCTGTACCATTCGCTTCATAAGGTCTGGTCTCGCTGACTTCGTAAGGCCATCGGCAACCATTTCAGCGGTAGGGACATATACTCCCTTGATTTCTCCATGGTCGGTGAAGTCCCGAATTGAATGATATCGAACGTGGATGTGCTTGCTCCGGAAGTGATTGACTGGATTCGAAGCAAGCGCTAAGGCACCTTGACTATCGATCCCTAGTTGCGTAGGTTCCTTGGAAGGTGAGATTCGTAGGTCCTCGGTGGCGTTTCCGAATGGCGAATAAGAAATGTCGAATCTATACTGCTTGTTTAACGTGCAACATATTCGGCCTCAGCGGTAGACATCGCAGTGATTGACTGCTTGCGACTGCTCCAACTGACGGGGTCCGCCGGCTATCATGAATATATATGCGCCTATTGAGCGGTGTTTGGTTGTATCGCCGTATGATAAATCAGAAAAACCAATCAGTTTTCCACCACTCTCGCTTCCCTCGGCTTCGTACGTGTAGATGATGGCATAGTGTATCGTACGGCGGATGTATCGAAGGAGGTATCCTGAGACTTTAGGTGAATATCTCAAGGTTCCGCGAGGTGTTGACTGAGACGATTGACTAGGAATTGGATATCAGGTTGTGTGCCGCCTGCGAGGTATGTCAATCTGCCTATGATTTTTCTAAATAGCGAGTGAAGTTCTCACGTTAGACGCCTAGGTTGGTCACCTGCCAGGTTGATCCTTGGGCTTAGCGGTAATGATGGCGATGGCAAAGAGGATTGGCAGGCTTTCTCGACGGATGACGGTGGCAAATGTGTCTTCATAGTCTAGGCCTTCTCGCTGTGAGAATCCGCGGGCGACTAGGGGTGCCTTGAACCGCTCATCCATCCGTCTGCAAGGTTATATTTGACTAGAAAAGTCCACTTGGTAGAGACAACTTTATGGTCCTTAGGTCGCTTAACGTATTCCAACGTGCCGAATCGGATGAGGTTATTGAGTTCTAGTTTTATTACTTCCCTCCACTTTGGTCCATAGACTGGGTCATCGACGGCTTCTTCATAAGTCTGCGGGGTAGGAATCTGGCCTTCGAACTTCTCGTTAGCAGCTTGATAGGCAAATCCATCATGGTCACCTAGGAATAATTCCAAAGCCACGGCGAGGTTGGCAGTATCTCTTATCTTGCGGTGTTCGCGCTCAGTCTGATGTGGGTGAGGGCCTAGGGGTATGGGTAATCTCGGGGTTCTGGCGGAGGGAAGCTTCGCTGGTTGGTAAGTCGCGAGTAGGAGATTCATGATATCCGATCTCATCGGATTGGCTGCCTGATTGGCCATCAGAGTGGCAGCCATCTCTGCCATCATGAATATTATCACGATCCTTGGTTTCGGTGTCACAGGAATCTTCGGTGACTTCCCTAGGGTCTTTCCCATATGCCATTTGGAAAGCAGGTTCAGTTTCTAGGTCTCGTTCACCTGGTTCCTTACTTAGGAATCCCTGTTTGTCTTCCAGAAAGATCGGATTTGTGACGCGGTAGATCTTTCGATATCTTAAGGCCATAACGAAGTGATGATTTTTGCTGGAGTCATATCCCACAAAGATCCCCTCTATCGCCCTAGATTCCAGCTTGTCGTCCGTCTCAACATGGAACCATACCTTACAAAAGGGGGCCCGGAGCTTTGAGATATCTGGCGCATGTCAAGTTCATAATTCAAAAGGTGTTTTCTGCGTGCGTTCCACTTGAATTGTCCGATTCCATAGATTAGCCATCTTTATCCCACGTGGCCAATAGTTCTCGGGAAGTATTTGCATCAATGAGGATGGCTCCGGTCTCTTCGAGCAAAAATCGGTTCAGGCGTTCTGCTACTCCATTCTGCGGTCGCGTGTGAGGTTCGATGAACTCGATGACAATGCCCTTCTTTTGACCCCATGATTTTAAGGTTTCAAACTCCTTTGGATTATCAGTCCGTATAACAAGTAGTTGGACTCCCTTCTCACGTTCAGCCTTTGCTAACCATCTCTCGGGGATGTCTTGAACTTTTGTCGTCTTCCGGTCTTTTGTCAGATAGACCCATGAGAATCTTGTGTGGTCATCGGTCAGTGAGAGGCAATATTTCCATCCCTCCTTGTTCTTTACACGGGTATATGGACCCTAGAAGTCCATATAAACTCTCTTCAATGGTCTTAACGCCCTTGGTGTCGGTTTCCGGTTCTGATTCTTTACACTCTTTGCTTGTATGCATGTCTTGCAGCGCTTAAGAATCTCCTGGTAATCATCTTCGTCCCATACCAGTCCCATTCCCTTGACCATTCTCCTGAATCACTTCTTCCCAGGATCGGAAAAATCAGTAACCTTCCTTATTCCATATGCCGTTAGCATACAAAGTCTGCGTTGACAATAGCGTCTGGGTTATGCTCGGCACATGTAGCACGCTCGATATCCGCGTACTCCTTCCATTGCTGAGGGGAATCTTCATGGTGCCCCTCCCAGCTATCCTGGTTGACTTTCCAGCCGTGCCGAGTGTCCCACAATACCTCTAGTCTAGAGACTCAAAAAGCTCAATGTCTGAGCTGCAACTTGTTGTGGCTTCACTGTCAATAATGGTCCTTCGCTCGGCACGCTGTCTCTTCACCGATTAGATGTTCAAACTTATTGCTGATTCACTCATCCAGATGTACTCGATATTATCCCCAGAGGCCTGGTCATCTGATTCTGGCTCATTATCCGCAACTTGTACTTTGCCTTTCTGCAGTTTTCTCCTGCAGTGATTCCCTTGGCCTTTTCCTTTGCCTTTATCCCTGCCGCGGTCTTGCTTCCGATCTCTTGATCGGTCCCGCCCCTCATCTTTATCCTTCTTCTTAGGAGCTTTGCAGTTTTTAGCGATGTGGCCGATCTTGTCACAATTGAAGCACTTCCGCTGGTCCACCCGGTTTGCTGATTCATTGATGGTCTCACCTTGACCTACAGATGATTTCAATTCTTTCTGCTGTAACCGAGTGTAATGCGCACCCGCTAGGCCTTTATACGGGCTACACCACTCGACCAAAAGGTCATAGAAATGTTGAGTGTATACTCAACATTATGGCCTAGTCCATTATATAGCTTCGTGCACTACACCGAGATAGGACCAGTCCTCTCTCAAGTGTTGCGTTGCCAAACAACGCATGCCGTATGGAGTCATATTCGTCGGGCAAACTGTCCAGGAAGTGTGTCAATATTGTGAGGCCATCAAACCTATTCTTTCTGTTGCTGACTTCGTATAATTTAGCGTTCAACTGTTCCAGCTGTTGAAGAGATGCTTCTATCTCCATTTGTGGATCTTTCTCCCACCGGGTTACCTTCCGGAGTGCAATAACAGTGTCGTACTCGGTTATCCGCTCATATCGCCCCATTAAGTATTTTCATACCGCTCCAGAATTCTTCAGATCCCGCATTGATGTCTTGTCTTCTGGTTGGATACTCTTCTTGATATAATACCTCGCCGTTGCGTCTTAGGAAGACCATAACGGGTCTGCTAATAGAGCCCTCAGTTCCTCTGGCTCATCTTGCCTTTCCAGAGTTTGTTCTATACATCCTAAACGCCCTGCGTCTCGCAGAATGACGTCTGACTTCCATGTCCGCACATTCTGCTTCGTCAGGTTCGTCGCTTCCTTTGCCTCTGGGATCTGAGACGCCATTCTGGTGGTTGAATTGCTCCTATCTTCAGTACCTCTGTCTCCGTTGCCTCGCTCGCTAGCGGCCTCAGAGTCTTCTGAGTCGGGTAGGGAGGTCTCTATCCCGTCTAATCGATCTGCTTCGAAATTTGATATGAATCTTCCGCCTATCTCGTCGTCTTGGGCACATTCGCTTCCGCTTGACGTCGTTGACACGCGGTGGTATAGCCCAATTGCTATGGGTGGGCAGGTTGCGTGGCCTGGCCACTTCTAGGATCGAGGACACACACTCGTTAACTAATTGCTTCAGATCTGCTCACTTACACGAGGAATGTATTCTCATGCAAATGCTCTGAGGTGTTAGGCCTTTTTGTTAGACTAGACGTAGCAGCCCGGGCTCAAGATCGATGTTAAGGAATCAAAGGAATATAGAGTACAGTGAGCATATTGATCAACTACACGTGGGTAGGCGCTATTAGGAGTAACGATGAAAGACTCAATTAACTCAGCCATCGCTTAGATGATTATTTATTAAGAATATGAAAGGGAGTATGGAGTCCTAGTCGCCACTCACTGTACCCTATATTCCTCTGATTTCTTAACAAATCGAGCATCAACCCAATCTGAATCATGTGGCAAAGATGTGAAAACCCTTCAGCTTGGAGCCATGGATAAGAGGGTTACTCCAATGAGGATGGATTCTACAACTTTTTCTTATGGAGGTAAAAGGATTAGGTTATCAGGTGGCAACTAAGGAGTGCACCACGCCATTGATGAATCGTTGAAAAACCAACCTTCCGGTATGATATTTCAGAAAGCCGATTTTAGTTAAAGAAAATTTGGTCAAAGATTGATTTAAAAGTAAGAAATTTAATTTTCATCATCTTACCGGAGGATCATTTTGCTCCGCCTCAAGGACCATAACGTCGCTAATTATATTGCTGGCAGATCCTCACTGCCGCTCCCTCACCGCGCTCGACTTTTAAGCACACGATGATTACATAAAGTAAACAAACTAAACCATTTATAGAACAGCACCCAGGTCGCGGTTGTCAGCGTAAACCCCGGGCATAACAAACAACCCATTTTGATCACCACAGTCTACATCATATCATTCTCCAATCTCAATGGTCATTTCATGTATGCCTCCCCACGCCTACCTAGTTGTTACCTGTGAGATCGGCAGCAATGCCAGAGCAACCACGGCGAGTCTTGGAGAAATCCAGGACTGTGCGCCGCCGGTATCAGCGGAGCAACAAGCGGCTCCAATTCACAGCTTCGCAAATTGAGCGCATTGAACGGCAACAAGAGCGAGAGCGTCAAGCCAAAAATCTCCGCGAGAGGGAGAAAAAGCGCATTGCCAACAAGAAGAAAAGAGCTGAGAAGGAGGCCAAGAGAAGAGAAGAGAGAAAGCGGCTAGGACTTCCCGACCCTGATGCGCTCAAAGTTCCAGCCAGCCAGCCATTGCTGTTGAGTTTCCTCACAGCAAACAAAAAGACCCCACAAGCGTTGAATCAAGAATCTGGGTCAGAGGAAAAAGATTTGAGTCATCAATCAGGTGGATTTGAGACGGAATCTGAAACCGACATGGAGCACCGGTTTGTAGGAAGCGCGAATGGCGATGCCGTGGACAATGAAACTCAATCTCACATGGAATACGGCGACTTTGAAGACTTCAACAGCAGTGGCGATGATGATGGGGCTTCGGTGTTTAACCAGGAAGGTCTAAATATAGTACAAGCGGGAATGGTGAATCATGAAGAGAAGATGAATGGACAAACAATGAATAATGAAACTAAAGAGTCGCAGACGACTCTTCAGGAATCTACCAGAAGCGTACTATCCCTAGAGTGTGGTTTTGACAAAGACACTACAGGCTTGCCTCAGGAATTCTGTCCTGATATGAATGCACCCATCGGCAAAGAAACCTCAAATAACAATAGGGTAGGTATTACGGCTGAACCAGCGGAGGCTACCATGGCCGCACAACCCACTACCATGACTTTCCCATCGAAACTACAATCTATTCATAAGAATTATAGAAGCGAAGACTACTCTATTTTTCTATTGGAATCCCAATCTAGCGCTTCTGTGAATCCCATTGCCGACAGAAGTCCACAGAACATGACACAGAGCCGTTTGCCATCACCGGTTGAGATTTACCAAGACCCGGAAGATGTTCTTGCTACTATATGCACCCAAGATTTAGTTGATGAGAATGATGACTTAGACGATGATAAAGAAAATCTACATCCTAATATCCCCAGCGGAACGATCAGAACCCCCCTCGCCCGAAGCGGATTCCTCAGCCCGGCTGAGACTGACACAGAAAGAAAACCATTGATGCCTCTCAATAATGCAACACCGTCAACCCTTGACGATATTTTTAAATTCTCTTCCTCCAAGCCGGGGAAGCTTCAGTTATCTTCCCCCGGACACGAAACCACGGCTCTAAATCCTAATGTTGGGATCCCGACTATGAGTGAAGCAATTTCTGATGATGAGTTTAGTGACCTGGATCTCTCCCTGGAGGAGCTCCACGAGCTGAACGCCTGATATCCTATGTGAGGCATTCCGTCACTCTTACGCGCTATTAAATGGTCAATTTATGAATATTACGATCGTCGATAATGACTAGCACGAGCACCTAAAATGGAAGTCGCGCATATAACTCGTTGATTAGGTGAAATGGGCACCAGAGGTGCGGTGCTTATTTATTGGAAACGAGCCTTAATTTTGGTACCAACTCGACCCCGTTCTATCTTTGGCCTATTTTCCTTCATCATTTTGGTGGTCTTGATTATGTTGCGCCTTGGACTAGTGAATCTTTGTCTTTTGCATGTTGACGGTTTAATGTCAGTTTGCATATAGGATCAACTGCGTTGTTCGATTAGCTGGCTGGCATTGTCAAATCCGAATTCATATAAAAAATACCCTCATATCTTCCTGTTCTCTACCATAGCATACTTGGATGAATTCATATTTTCCTCTTTCTGACTCGTCGTAAGCTTCCAGGTTTGTGGAGAAGAGCCAGTCCTTTCCTTTTTTTTTTTGATGCGAATATAGTCAAATCAGTACGGCGTGTAAGGACAGTTGATCTACTGTCTGGTTATGTATATATATATATATAGATATGTATGCATATGTCAACTCATATTTGGCTCTCTAGTACAATTTTTCAGCCAAGTTACGGACGGTATTTAAAACGATCAGCTGGATCAAGAACGAGGCAAAAATTCGGGACTCGATGATACCCGTGAAATATAAATTTTAGGCCCTCAAGTGGCTTGACATCCTCATGCAAAAGAGCCGCTATCATGGTATCGACAACTTTTTCTCTGTAAAGGAAAAAGGAAGAGACTCGCGATTTCCCAACTCTGACGAATTGCACGCCCATCGCTCAAATAATGACATTTAATGCCAGGTGCGAGGAAGAAAAAATAAATAACGCAAGCAAGGAATCAATGCACAATCCCCAATCAAGCAGCAGCAGCAGCAGCAACAGATGCTGGACTGGTGAAGGAATAAATAAAATAAAGCTAGTTGTGAATAGATAAAATGAAATGTCATGTAGTGAAGAATCCGGAGCGGGGTTTCACAGAAGGTTATATATCTAAAGGGGTCTCCCTCCAAGCCAATGCCGATGTGATACACTTATTCTAGTTATTAATATGATTCGTTGCTATATACATTTTACTGGCACATAGGTGAGCGAGGTGCAGCTAATTTACGAATACGTTGTTGCGAAATGGGTTGGCCTTTATACGTAGGAATGAACAGCACTCTGCGCTGTTTAGCATCTATATGGACAGTAGAAATCAGCCAAGATACTAGATCATAATGGGAGAAGAAGCCAAAGGGAAAAGCTCAACCGGGATTGGTTGATCTGGGGGGCGGCTTATGTACGTGCACGAGAAATAAATACATTAGGTACATAATACAGAATCCAAAACGACAATCCATTCCCTGGTAGCACCTAGCCCTATTAGTCATGAAAATTAGTAAAAGTAAAAGATGGGATTAACCGCCTTTTGTCCTCGACCTAGAAGCATCGGACAATATTTTGCTATGCACCGGCGTGAAAAGGAAAACTGGAAAGAAAAACGATTCGAAATTGGAGCGAGTCAATATCGATAATCCGGTTTCTACATTGCAACTAAAACCACCACGGCAACGAGAACAGCGAAAGAGCTCTTCAGAACCCGTTCGCTCTGAGATGGAGCGCTATTCTTCGTGGTACTGCTGCCACCCTGGCTGAAGCTGGTGGTAGAAGAGCTCGGAGCTGAGCCGGCGGCAGAGGATCCACTGCTTGCAGCAGCGTTGGCTTCCGCGCCTGAGCCGCCATTCTGCCCGGGAACGCTGTCCGTAGTAGGAGAGGCGCTGCTCGAGGCAGACGATGTACCAGCGGTCATATTGGTTCCCGTGGCTTGGAATGAGCCAAGGACCGTCGGTTTATCGGTGATTTCAATGGTGTCGTTGGTGCCAGCAGGGTTTGTGTAAATGTATGACGTATTGCCCTGAATGTTGGCGCCAGGCGGCGGATCGTAACATTGGATACTGACGTCCCCAAACGTTGCATAGTCATAGCCATGTTGCTGAATATCGATGCTATTCCAGTCAATGACACCGCCGGCCCAAGCAATCGTTCCCTCGCCGTTTGTTGAAAGACCGCCCGGCCACAACGACAGCTGAAGACGAGATGGCGTCTGGGGATAATCGTATTGGTTTGAAGTGGCGTTCCAAGTGGAAGATCTGTTTAGGGTTCTCACGGACTGACCATCGATGGACCAGGTGATTGAATCGGGCTGCCAATCAATCTCGTAAGTGTGCCAATCATTGAAGGTGTCGGTCGTTGAGGCGTTGGCACCATGGGTATCTGGGAAGCTGTCAGTTTACTTTTTTTCCTAGCTCTTGGGGCCACCAGCGAAGGACGCTTACAATCCAGAATCCCTTGGAAATAATAGTTGGTCTGAGCCGTTGTCAACTCGGTTCCAACGAACTCCCAGTCAATTTCATCCTTGACGTCTGACAGCAGAATAAATGCGGTCACGACACCCTGGCCGCGGCTGGTCTTTAGTTTGGCTGAAACTTTGCCATACCATACATAGTGGTTGTAGGCCAAAAGCGTGCCCACAGTCTTTGGAGCCATCGTGAGGATGAGCGAGCCACCCGAGATCAGCGGCTGGCCACTCGATACCCAGTCGGCGGCAGTCACATTGCCTAGGTACTTGGTATTGGGCTGGACGTTATCGAGGTTGTCCCATGTGTATGTCTTGCTTTGACAGACCGGCGCCGGAGCACAAGAGTTAAGGGAGAAGGAAGAAACCGGATCACATCCCCCCAGACAGTATGCACCCACACCACACTGGCCGTATTCTGTATGGCTAAGTTAGACTATAGCAGTAATCGTGCGTGATGAAGGAAAAGGTCTCACGGGAGCAGCAGGGCGCGGATGACGGGCATTTTTGACTCGGGCCGCAACTAAGGATGTTGTCGGCGACCACGACAGATGCAGACCAAGCGACCAATAGGACTGTCTTTAGCAACCAGACCATCTTTGCCCAAAGCAGTAGGACATGTATCCGCCCTCTGTCAGGGCCGTCTCTCAACCAGGAACCGCACGAAAAAAAAGAATACACCGGAGAAGCAAATCGAGTTCCTTAGCAGGGGATTTCGGTGTCAGATTAAGGGTTGGATATTAAAGCGGTATTATGTAGTTCTTTGGGGGCGGATGTACAGCAGCCGCAAAAACGAAGGACGGCGGCGAGCACGACGACGACGAAGATTAGGGCCCGTAACGATACGGACCAAGAGAGGCACGGCGATTCTTCAGAAGAGAGGAAGGACGGTAGCGAACGTGGATGGAGATCCCCAAATTTTAGAGCGAAGGAACTGGGAATAGAGAAGTTAAGGAAAGATCAACGGAAGTGAAGGATATGAAACCGATACAGATGGCAATCTGTAAGGAGCAACGGTCTCAACAAGCGAGGGGACAGGAAAGGGCCCTGGCGTCGGGGGTTCCTACAGAAAAAAATTTTTTTTTTTTATATACAGAGAAGAGAGGAGTATTCGATTATATTATTATATTATGATATATCGCAAAGGGCTCGACTCTTGACGACAAGAATAAGCCGGTTGGTCATCTTGGGCGCGCGTGATTGAGGACGTTACTATCCTATGGGAGTAGACCGATGTAGACTGTTACGTGGACCTCCAAGTTGCATTTGAACTTGCCAGCCGGTCATCTATGATTCGGTGGTTCCCCTCGGCTGTGCTGTAAAGAGAAGAACGGGGGCGGGATTCGTTCCCTTCCCTTATGAGATCGGAATTGGACCAGTCAAGATGGACACGGCGTCCCGATGGCGTCGAGCTAGAGCCACCTGGGGGGGATCCACACCTTCCCCAAACAAGCAGGAGCTGGATCCATCCAAAAGGTTGTTCCCGTTTTCTTATCCGATGGAAGGAAATTACCTAATCACAGAACGGTCCGGACTAGTTACTACTAGTAGTAGTATCATACACACTAGTTAGTACTCTAGTAGTCCTTTGGGTATGATTCCTTTACTAGTAGTAGAGTACATATCTCCCTTCCCTTCTCAACAGGAATTATATGATAATAAAACTTAGCTCCTATCATTGGGTAGATAGTTAATTACTATAGTGTGTCACCATCAATATAATATAATATAATATAACTAATATAGTTAATATATATAAGTTAATTAACTAACTTAGTATGATAATATAATAGTTCGAATCCAAAGGAAAAGCCTGATTTCTCTTCTCTTGATATATAAATTATTAGATAGGTACATATATATATATATATATATATGGGTACCCAACCTTAACCCCCCCCCCTGATCCCGTACGTCCTATCCCTGCATGTACGTGCAGTTTATTACGTATCTCATACTTAAATAGAAGGTTTGGTGGGGAAAAAGGATGCTGACCAACCAGACCATCCGTCCCGTCCATAAATTACGATCATTTGGTTAGTTGGTAACCTTCCCATTCCTTATCCGCCACTCCACTCGGATCGTCTTTCTCTTTGAAAAGCAGAACTCGAGATATTCTGACCTTCAACTATTATTATACGACTTGTCTCCGTTTAACTAGACATGACCCAATAATAATCAAGAGATCAACTCTAGCGAATGAATGGTTGATGAATCCGTTATCCAGAGGGTTTCGTTATGAATTTGGGTAACCTTCCTTCTCTATTTTATCAGTACGGAGTATAGTACGTATTGTATCATTTTAATCCGAGTCCTACTTAAGGTGGTCGAGGTTAATGCCTCTTTATCCCAGCTTTCTGTCGCAGCACACCGCCCTCCTCCTTGAGCTAAGCAGCACGCGAGCAACGAACCCTGTTTCATGTTTGCTTCGTTCCTTTCTCTTGTTAGCACATATCATTCATGATCTGGACTGGGGTTTCCTTGCGTATTTCAGGGCAATTAAGTTGAGTTCACCCAAGCCAGGGCAGCTTTGACAACGGTCAGGCCCGATTGAATAAATAACTTAGTAGGCAATCGAAATCCACATGCAGGTGTGTGTAATTAGACCACAAGTTGGGCTATTTCGCTTGACGAAGCTATATTTCTAATAGGTCCTCGGGAAAAAAGATGATTGGGGGGTGATGAAAAGATGTCAAGAGTTTGTCCATTCCACGTTCAGAAGACGGAAGCAAATTTATATCTGTCATCTTCTCCTTTCCTAGTGACTCAGCCAACCAGTGATTGGAAACACCGGTTTCTGTCACTGGTGGGATCCGGCCGGAATCTTTCTAAAGCTCGTTGAGGTAGAATCAGTGAAATAAATAACGGACATGCTACCACTGCTAGGGACAATTCGATGAAGTTAGACATTCAGCTGGTGAGGTTGGGTCTCGTTATAATAGATGCCATTTTGATTGCAGAAGAAAAGCATTACCTTTCAATTGAGCCTTTCCACCTTTTACACAATGGGACCAGGACAGTCCTAGGCATTACTTTCCCCTTATCGTGGGAGGAAGAATAAAATCAGAGAATTGACAAGCTGCCAAATTATCCTGAATATCTAGAACGACTAGAATGCACTCCGACACACGAGATAATGGCATGGCATTATATTCCCAGTTAACGAGCCCGGAAGATTGCACTGAGTATTAATTTCATCAATATTTTGCTCCATAAGCCATTCTTTACCGGCTAGTGTTGGTTCATCCCAATGAATTGCATATCACCACCATCTAGTAGGCTTCTTCTCTTCATAAGGAGCATGGTTAGTTATCTCGCCAAGAGCGCGAGTTAATTCTCTGATTCCCTGATTCGGCACATCAACAATGTTAGATCTGGTCATGCTTCGTGATACCCAGGAGGCTACACTGGATTCAGGTTCAGGACAAAGACCTGGGCCATAAAGTCAACAATAGACCGACCGCCCTGATACATAATAATATCTTTTAGTAAAGTTTTTTCTGTTAGCTTCACGGTAGTTGACTGCTCTCCTTGCTTGTAGCAAGGGGAACGTTAGAAGATGGGTATATCGATGGAGTGGAGTTTGGACAATTCAGTGTAAGAGTGATGATCAATCCATAAATACCATGGCTGTCGTACTGAATTCAGAATCTTGGGTTTATTATAGTATCCGATGGAATAAACTTCGTCCGGGCAATGCCATGTTGCTTCAATAATGGATATGACCCTTCTCTAACGTCTAGAGCGTATTCCATAAGTTGATCGACGGCTGCACATTAGTGATATGAACAGCATCAGCACTTCACACTGCTCTCCACTATACGCTCTCGTATTAGTGACCTAGTCCATGCAGCCGTATGACCGCTTACCCACGTTAAATGATTAGTGATCTCGATAATTCCTAGCGAACAAAGTGCTCGTGACCGGCCCAGCGTTCCCAAAAGCTAGAGCTTCCACAAACTTTGCACTACAAAGTTCGGGGTAGCTTCGCGCCCCTACATCCTATGATACTATATCTATTCCCCAGCACAGTAGCACCTCTTGCACTTAGGCAGCTACATGCCTCTGGACGGAGAATACTATAGGAACCCATAAGCACTACCATCTTGAAGGTATTTTCCATGCCTTGAACACGGCAGGCCAGCTAAACAGATGCAGTCGAATATTATTCCTACCTTTTGACCAGCATGCTGTTTCTGAAGTCATGCTGACGACCTCAACTATTTTTGGAAAGACGCTTACTTTGCAGCGGGTCTTCGGTCGTAGTCTCGGGCTTTGGTGTAACCGCAATCCAAGAGGGCGGCGTCATCTCTATTCGGCTGCTAATTCCGACTACGGAGGACCATTGGCTTTTCTAGTTCATAATCTCGATTTCACAGCAGTCCCAGCGTCAATCGAACAAGTAGCGCATCATATCTTCTACCATTTTGTGGGTGGAAGCTTCAAATTTAGACCTTTCCTGACAAATCAAACAACATAGACATATCGACTTTATCACCTTTAATCACACACTCATGAGTATCAATGGAAGTACTGACGTAAAGAGACAAATAGATAGTGGAAGAATATCTTCACGGCTTCCATCCACAGAATGATAAAGATATGAAGCGCGACTTCGGTTGACGCCGAGACTGCTGTAAAATCGAGATCATAAACCAGAAAAGCCAGTGTTCCTCCGTAGTCAGAGTCAACTGTCAAAGAAATTATATCATGTGGTAGAAGCACGACTGTCGGTATAAACCAGGACGAGGGTGGGGGGTTTTAAATGATTCTTAATTCTTCTTAGGAAAGGGAAAAAGAGGGAAGGTACAGGGGCTCGTCCGAAGATCACATGACTCTGTACGAAGTGGCTGTGGCCAATGCTTTGATACGACATAAGTAAGGGCCAAGCATTTTTTCGCACGCCTCTCAAATATCCTCTAACCCGATTTGGTGGCGCTACCCTGTCTATCGACGCCATGAAAATCTACCTTGTCAATTCTGGCTGTAGGCCGCGCTGCCACCCTGGAGATTGAATGACGATTACTAGTACTGAAACTACCGGTAGAAGGTCATTAATTAACTGCCAGCCCTGGTCCCGGCCCTCCATACAGTGATCAAGAAAATGCCCAAAGTACAGGCAAGTTATTTAAGTTCTGGGCCTCTCAAGAGGCCACCACTTATGAACCTGCTCGTAGGGTTGCAAATACCACTGCGATGATGGGGCCAGCAATAAGGAGTTGCGATCCTGTTGTCCTGACACCAGAGCCTGCAAATACTGTTGTGATGCCGGTGTGAATTTGGCACGAATTACCCTAAATATTGCTGTGATGGACGGCATCACAGCAATATCGAGCAACTCTCTGCTCCGCTCGAGTTGCCACATTCCCTTAGCTCATCGATGTTGTGCTTCCACCTGTTTAACTGTACGGCGTTGTCGTTTTAGAACTCTTTTCTCCGTAGGAATAGTATAAGTCTCCCAGGTAGAGAACATTCGAGAAGTGTCAGTAGCCATGATGAATACGAAGTAGAAGACATACTGGGGGAAAGAAATGTACGCAGGGGGCGTGGCTGGCAACGGCAGTTCT
>JAHQZX020005348.1:0-25260 GCA_019804575.2 Pseudotulostoma volvatum
CACCACGAGAAGGTAAGAATCCATTGTCCTAACTGCTTGACGAGAGCAGCTATCCAGTGTAAGCTCACCGGAGGCTTACTACAGATATAGTTTCCTTTTAAACAACTATTATAACAGTAATTATTTCCCAGGTTCCAGGTCGCTATTTTACCTTGAATTAATTCTGAATTAATCATCTTGCAATTGTACAATTCTGTTCCTGTAGTGCAATAGAAGTAGGATGATAGAACAGAATAGAATGCTGCAGATTAGGACGAAGCAATGATATGGAAAGCCACGGAGTAGGACAATACAATAGAATAGAATGCCACAGGATAGGATAATCCAATAGGACGACAGGACGGAATATGACAATATATTGAATGGAGTAAGATGATGCGGCGGAATAGAATAATACAACAGAATAGAGGATATTTTTTCAACATAATCCTTCCCCAGCTTAATCGCCGATAGAGTCCTTGTTGTAAAATTACTTATAATCGCAATAATTTCACAAGTTCAAAGTAACTAGTCATTTCGTGCTGAATTAATTTTGGATGAGCCACTCGGTCAGAGTCTGTGCTTATAATACATATAGTCTATGCATTTCCAAAATCAGTTCAGGGTGAGTGAGGCTGACAGTTTATGTCAGAGAACCCAGTCGGTTACAGCAAGTACAACTTGAAACCATGAAATGATCGCAATCGTGATTGCGCATACAAAGAACAGAATTTGCGATGCGAATCCCTCATAAAGAACGATCATGTCGCAGATCCAATACTAGTGCTGCAGCTGATAATATCCAAGACAATACAATACCCACCATACACTGTAGCATTGGGATTATCCATTGGCAAGTGACCCTGTAGAATTTCACAAACAATACCTTTAGCGCCTGTGGTTGAATAGAAATATTACCATCATTTGATGAGACTAGGATGATGGATCCTCGGATTTTAATCACCATCAATCAACATTGTAAGAAGGTACGATCTCTGGGTTCCGGTTCTTCACAACTCTCTAATGGAGTAGAGTGCCTATGACAGTATTCATGGGGGATTTTTATCAATTTCCTCCAGTGAAAGGATTGCGTCTCTGGTGACAGCCCCGAGCTGACAAGGATGGCGAAGTTATTGGCCGCAACATCTGGCATCTGTTTACTGAGGTTGTCTTGTTAGATGAACAGATGTGACAAGCAGAAGATCCACAATTTTGGGATTTCCTCACTGGAGCTTTCAATGGCGCTTTGACTGAGGATGGTGTGATATGTTTAAATCCTCAAACAATCACTCCTACCAATACGTTTTCGCCTAACGGTCGTCTTTGTTGTAAGATTGAATTCCTTGCGACATTCAATCAATCACTTATCCTTGGTAGCTTCTGCTCGAAGTCCGGTCAACGAATCTTCCCGCCCATCACGGCAGACTCCCTTCCTTTCAAAATTCGTGTATAGATGACATTTTAAGCAGCAGGATGAAGGAGTTTCTATCTCATTCTCCTGGACTGTTTCTAGTATGCTCCGGGAATGCCGTGCATGATCTTAGCCGACATCAATAGTAGCATGGGTCTGGTTAATGGCTTGGTACAGTCTCTGGGATTGTTCCGGAATAAAATGGTGAGATCAATTCTATATCAATCATTTCAATCATATATTTAACGCTTGCTACTGGATGATTTTATTAGTGGAGTTCCCCCCCTCTTGATGAAATACACGTCCTTGGCACCAAAACCTCCTCGCGCAGTTTTTATTTGACCTCGTGAGACCATACCATGTTTACTGATTTAAACAATGGTACTGTCCTTATCTTTCCTATCGCCCCATCAATCACTAAAAAATTATTCAGTTCATCGAAAGTAGGGGCCTATGTGCCCGGAATTTAGTTTGACGGGTTATAAGGTCCAGGGATATTTTCAATAACATGAAAACGATTCAAATTAAAAATTTCTCGGCTAGAAATTTCAGTGGTGTCCATATTCATCGCAAGTAAAATAGCAAATGTTAGTGAATACCAACATTATGAGAACAGTAATCAGAGTTAACTCATGAGAGTCATCTACGATAGGTGAGAACTGAATTCTTTAAGTAGAGGTTAGAACAGTAACTTCACTGATATTAAGAACCCAAAAATGGACACCGTCAAGGTACAAATCATGATTGACAGCGAGATCGTGAAAATTGAAATAAATAGTACTGTAATCGTCTAAATGCCGTGAGAAAAAACAGTAGGCTGCATTGCGACAGACATAAGCATATTCTGTAGAGCTAATATAACCATCATAGCCGTCGGAACTATGCAGGTCTTGAAGTCTCTAGTGAGGTGCATTGTATCAGGGATGTGGAGTCAAGCGAATCTAACGACTGCGAATTCCAATCCAAAAATCGGTCAGAGTCTTGTATTATATAAGTGTATTATTAGGTACGATTACCGGAAAACGTACTTCACGATCCCATAAAGGATTTCGTCGTGAAAAAAAAAAAAAAAACGAGTGGCTTGTTTTTCTCTTGACAAGAGCCTTAACCATTTACAGATTACAGAATAACCATCTTGAGATATTTTCCGAAATCGAGTATTTAATGAGAATTTCCAGTAGAGTGGGGACTGGAGCTCATAAAAGAATATATAAGCCAATTCTCCGTAAAGAATTGCATCAATGCCGGAATTGATAAGGATGTTCAACAAAAGCTGTCAAACGCGGATCAATCAATCATATACAATAATAAGCCTCACAATATCTCATGGCATATCTATAACCAGACAAGCTAACCACTCCTTTGTTAGTTTTAACTTTAAAATAGTAGTCACAAATCTCATGGAATCAAAATCCTTGCACCACAACGCCAGGCTTCCATTCTTGTTGTTTGCCATCTTCGTCGAAGTATACCGTATTGAATGGATTACCTGACGGGTATTAAGTAGTATTAATTACAGAAGCAAGGCAATTAATAATATGATAATATTCAAGGCCGTTAGGCATGTCTGAGACAGGTTAACCTCGGCCATGGTTCGATACTTTGATCGAATCGGGAGAGTTTGAATGTCGAGGTTGTCGAGGGTTAGACTTTTCTAATAAGTCTGAGAAATACAGTCAAATCCCGGCACTGAGTCTACGATAGTATTTGTGAAAATGAAAATGATGGATAGTTGCCGTGTAAAAAAAAAAAATTTCCATAGCAGGCATCACCAGTAGGGTAAATTATGGAAGGTTACCATCCTTCCCAGTAGTCCATACTCCATACAAGTAGTAGTACCTAAGTCAGAATCAATGAAACGACGTAACTTCCAACCGATGAAAAGTCAGATCTTCGACGTATATGAGTGAGACAGACTTGGCAAGAGGTCACGTCTTGCAATTTGTATCCTGTTAGCAAACAAACGCTAGTATTCATGTCGCAGAAGAAAAAAATCGGGAAGATCGTCTTAAGGGAATGAACGGGAATAAACCTGACAGTGGTTCACCTCCCTCCGCTACGTTATACTAAGTTAACTTCGTTCTTAGAACATGTAGCTTTCCCCTTTTCCTCTCTCTATGAGAATTTTACTTGCTAACTGAATTGAATCCATTATATTTCCTTTCTCTAGAGCCTCGGACATTGTCACGCTGAACCATTCTTTCATCAATAAAACACAGCTTTCTCCCATCCCGTAGCTAGTGTTCTTGCACTCGGACCCAGGAGTCCAAGTTCTTGGTCGTTTCAAATCAATTAAATAAAGATAGTGGTCAAACCGATAGCCTCTCCCGCAGAGGGTCTTGAGCGTCGATGCTTTGGGGTATTAGAGGCCGACTCCCTACATGTTGCCTACCCTAGTAAGTCGCGAATACGGGGTCTGAAGTACTGTTGTCGTCATGAACCGACTCCTGCTGGTTGGCACGAAACTTCCAGATAATTTTGTATATAAATCCGGCAACGAATCCGGCAACGAATCCGGATTCACCTCACCGTAATTTTCCCAGAAACCTGAAAATATTAGAGAGAGGGGTTTCACCGAGGCAACAAAATCACTCACTCGCCTGTCGCCATGAACGTCTGGCAAGCCGACCCTCTTACACTTAATGTAAATTTTTCTCATAATTTTGTAACCAGTCCTCGATACGAGATTGCCTGGGAAGCTATCATCGGGGGCGAACCCCTTTTTGAGTCTTACGAGGATGTCATACACGTCCTTGCTGGCGGCATAATCCAAGGTCTCTAGCATGCGCTAGCGTATTGTTTCGATGTTTCGTTGATTTTTTTCATATTTTTTCGTATTTCCTTTCCAGCGACTCCATTCGTTGACATCTCGGTAAATGCAAGTGCCGTTATTCTTGACTTTTTCTGTACTTACATCTTGGAAGGTCGGTTCAGCTGTCTCTACTAGCTGGAGAAATTTCCTCTCTCTTCTTATCTAGGTTCAGATAGTCCCAGAACCTGCGATCATCACTTGAGGTGTTCAAGATGACTGAAACTTTGAAGGTAGTGGCTATGACGACAGTGGAAACTAAGCGATGGCTTATGAAATAGATGACAAAGATAGATAGCCTTAAGATAAGACAAAAGGTTATCGATAGACAGTAGGATAAACGTCACAGTGGTGACAGAACGACAAGATGAGTGCCACAGTAGTAGACAACATGGGAATAGGGAGCCAGCCTCTAATACCCCAGAACATCGACGTTCGAGACCCTACCTCGGTGGGAGAAGCCATTTCGACGACTGTTTTTATTTAACCGACCAAGAACTTGGACTCCTGACCCTGAGGTTCAATGCGATCATTCAACCCCTGGAGAGGTATCCAACTGTCAGGGCCGCAATTCAACGAGTGCGTGCAAGAGAATTATAGGGCCCAGCGACCCCAGTCAGCGACTTATAGCGGCTCTCAAGGGCCTAGGGATTGCTTTGTTACGGCAACAGGTTTCTTTCCCGATGAAGGCTCCTATGAGCTAAATTACAAGTTTCCTTTCTGACTCCGGTGCGACGATTCATGTCCGCAATGACTTGCAGTGGTTCACTAAATTCACGCCGGCATATGATAAGAATGGACTGCGTGCAGGAAATTCTTTCGTACCGTTGAAGGCTACAGTACAGTCGAGATATTTGCAGAGTCCATTACCAAGGAGCAGAGCGACATTCACATTTTCGAATTGATGGAGGTCACATACGTACCATCCTTTCTAATGTCGTCTCCTTTAGCCGTGCCTATAACTCCAGGACCATATGGGACACGAACCGCCGGATGCTGAAAAAAGATGAAAAACCATTGTCCTCGAAAGTTTGGCTTTTGAAGTACACCCCTGTGGATTCTTGTTAGATACCACTCGGCCATAAAAAGTTGCGCAGTTTCGTCTTACAACCTAATAGTATCTTTACTCTAAGCCGCTTATCTAACAATTCTCTACCTTCTCCTGGAACCACATTGATAATGACGAGTGAGGAAAGCGGTGCTGGCATTTCGGAGCACAACGACAAGAAACAAGCCTGGTACCAAACAATAACCCCTCATCCGGTTGCTGGAACCTGGGTTGGGTGGACAAGCCTTCATTCTACATTCAACTTTCTGATGACTCTCGGGCTGGTGCTCCCTTCAACCTTGCCCTTTGGTTTAGGCTCGGTTCTAGCTATGCGGGCGCAGGTTTCAAGCTCTTCTCCATAGGATACGCCATATACATTCACCCTAGTAAATGCCATTTCACACATAGCTTCGACGATAGCGAGAAACTGTTCGGGATGAAGAAAACGTATGTAAGTGTCAACCGCTTCAGGGTGATGGATATCGCATGAAGCTAGTTCCCTTACGCGGATATGGAATAAAGCTACAATTCAGGCGTAAAAGCTATGGGGCGCAATATCTCAAAATGTTCAAATGTTAGGGACCTTCATCCTGTTAAGAACTGAGATGCTAAGTTGTATATGAAGGCACACAAGCTCACAAGGACATTTCTATTTTCTACTTTTATTTCTCTATACGGACTTGACCCACGGTTGTACGTGACATTGTTAAGTTACTGATAGCATAAGTTAGAATAAGCTCGTATATATTACACAATTATTACAGCCACAAACGATGTGTATTGCGAACAAGGACGCTACGGTGGTTGCTGTAACTAGTACCTGCCAGTTCAAATCTGCCGTTTTTCCACTAACAATTTGGGTATTTCATAACCGCATTACAAGAATCCGACACTGTGGATAAATATCACGAGCAGGATCTGGAGCATCCTACGGGGGAATACCTGAATGCCATGGATTGTCTGAGGGAGGAGGCAACCGAAAACTTCCAAAGAGTCCCAACAGAAGTTGGCTCAGTGAGATTGAATTCCCTACTACATAGTAGGTGTAGACTCAGCTGCATGACTACAATGCATCTTTAACCGGCATCCGGTTCGCAATAATTGAGCGTTTATGGGCGTTCCAGGCGGATCCCACCCTTTTAACGAATACCGCCGAGAAAAGGAATAAAACAAGCTTGCCTGAGCAATGGAAGAAAAACCTTATGTCGAGTACAAAAAAGATACCACGCCACCTAGTGTACAGCGCACCCTATCTGATGGTCTACATGGAACAATCTATCAGCCTGTTCTAATGCGTGCTGGACAGGACGATGGTATATTTGATGTTGCAAACTGGCAAATTGCACACCCTTGTCTCCCGTCGTCTTGCCTGGCACATATATATATAGATGTAGGTTGACACGATTGAAATACGGTCGGTTGAGAAGATATCCATGAGAAGCTGCAGCCAAGATGGGCTAAAACGTGTACAGTAGTCGTCTTACGTACTAACTGACCGAGATAGCCCGGATGGCCGGAAGGCCGGGCGACGTTATGTACAATTCCTTGGAAGGATCGGAGAATTGAGCTCGCCTCAATGCCTTCTGAGGATGATAGTTAGGTTACAAGGCAGTCTTTGCATCCTTGAGTTACGTAGCAAGTACTACTGTCTATATTAGCAGCAACCTCTTCTATCATACCTCTCTTGCAATTAGTACATACCTATTATTTTTGACATCTCGATTCACGGACGGTACTACTAGAATAGTAATAGTAATAGGTAGTTAAGGTGATTATAAATCCAGCGCCTCTGGCAAGCATGCCGGCTATACATATAAGAAGGCAGGCCCCATGCAGAACACTGTTCATGTATACCTAAATAAAATTGGTATGTGCCATCATCATCATCATCATCATCTGAATGGCCTTCCAGCTTCAGGCATGTGGTGAATTCTCACCCTTTCATGCACATGGTATCTAATCACTAGTAATAAATTTCTCGGTCTTGCAAGCTTGGTGGGGATGCTTTTTCTATGATAATTTAACAAGGTTATTTACTAGTAGGTACTATTTCTTAATGTTCCGGGTATGATAAGTTATGGTAGTATTCTATTATTAATCTTCCTACCTCGTCACGTTTTGCCGTTCAACCAGAAAGCTCTTGCTCTTTATCTTACATAGGCCCGCGTCTATCTTCCGCGCCCCCCGTAGGTAGCTATTACACACACGGTTTGGGCTTATGGCATCTTTGACACGAATTTTTTTTCAAGCATTTAATTCGACCGGAGTTCCTACTTGTTGAGAATAATAAGGATAATTTCTATATTTAGTCTCTTTATTGTGGCTATATGCAAACACTGGATTCGACATATTACTAGTATCATCACAAATTCTCAACATGAAGAATCACCAGATTAGGACTAACTAACTACCTAGTGTGAGAGGCGCTTCTATAAATCGTATCCAACGGTGAGGCGGCACTGATTCCACACCCCTGAGAAACCAAGATCATTCTGGTCTTCGTCCACTTTGAGTAGATTCAACATTTAACTATGATATAACTGTCTGAACAAGGCACTATATAGTTGGGTCGTTCACGTGACCTCGCTTTGTTTTACTATTGTGTAAAGTTAGGCGGTAAGGATTTAGAGAAAAACAACGAACGTCTTTGAATACTTGATACTTGTATCATTCATCACCGAAGGTGAACCAACAATAACCATATAAGGTAATAATGTACTATGATATCATACCATAGGCAGTCCAAGGGCCTTCTGTATGAGAGAATCTGAACCTCTGCTTCAAACATGGGGCAAATGTTGAAACAGGCTAGAATAGGCCTGATGGTTGGAGAGAAGTAACTTATTATTATTATTATATTTGAATAACAACATGGAATATCGGAATCGTTCAAGGCTCTCTGGGGCAGTAACTTGTATTAACACTTGATAGCAGGTAGGAGAGGCTATATATATAAATATCTCGCTTCCGGAAATCATATCGCTCGGTTCTTTTCCAAGCTTCTCGTCGCTGTCTATATCACAGACTACAAAACGACCTTTTGGCCCAAGCAGTGAATTTATCTTTTGATCGCGACCTACAGACTACCAGCTACTAATTAACATACCAAAAAAGAGCTGCTGGTCTTCTAGTGAGCTCGCCCATTCTATACATAACCTGTAACTGAACAATATATTAATGTGTTATGAATTGAAGCGCCCGAGAGATAACTAATGCACTCCATGGGCAAAAATGCGTTCCTATGATAGAGGAAATGCCAACTTCGTCAGAAACGACCCGCATCATACCTGGTTCCCCGTGGAAGGAGGTCTGATCGTGTTGCGCTTTGTTCACCCCGACGATCTACTCCTGAGGTGTTTCTTTATAAATATGATTTCCGTAGCAAGTGGACGCCTAGCTGTACGCTCACTGACCCAGGTGTTTACTGCAGACATGATGACGATACGGGACGAAGAAATTAGAAGGTGTATTTTACGTGGGGTAAAGATAGGTCTCTAATCATTAATGTAACGGGTTGCTATCCCAAATTGCCTTTTACTCCGTGGATCAGGGTTATAGAACCATTCAGATCATATATTTGCAGCCTCAACGAAAAGTGCTTGTTTAGAGGATGGAGCTGTGGTTAGAATCGCGCCCTGCTTTGTTCCTACTTTATTCGCAAAGTATTCCATGTGTACGTTCTTTTCAAGCACATCTTGTGTTCGTGTGTAACGCTTTACGCTATTTTGATCATTAGGGAAAGAGAAACAGGACAAAGAAAAAGAAAAGAGGGAAGGGGGTGATTGTTAGAGCTACCGTGAGGTACAGTATATGCGGAACATACACATGTTGTCATTTACCACCCAATGAGCTGCCTCCAAAAAGATTACTCACTCCTCCGCCTTGAAAGCCCCCGTGTGGACGGTGCTTCGGATGATGCATGTGGTCTTTAATTGTGTCGCCAACAATGTGGCCAAGGATCGCACCACCTACCGCGCCTAGAATGCCATGATTTTTTTTGTGGCCCACGGCGTAGCCTGCGACACCGCCCATGATCGTACTCCCAAGACTGCGGTCCCCATCAGGAGGTGGGGGGGCGTTGGGATCTTGTTGTGTCCTTTCAACGGATGGTGCTGGGGGCCCTCCATAGTGCATCAGATGGTTATAACTGGGGTCGTATGGTGGCGGTGGTTGTGAGGACGCAGAAGTAGGTGTGAAGCTGCGGGTATCCTGGGCTGGTAGTGGCGATTCCCCGCTTACACTGGGGACAAAGATCATGAGATGTCAGCCATATCTTTACCAACATGGGTATCCGCTTGTATATATTCACTTAGGACAGGGGGCCAAAAAGGAAAATCGTTTGATATCAAGATGTGGGAAAATAAGAATCACATGGTTTTAGACGAAAACGTACTAATATCCCGGATGTCCCTGCGGATTACCCGCATCGTACGACCCTAACTGCCCTCCATACCCTGGTTGAAAACCACTTGTTGCGGGAGGTCCAAAGCTTTCGGCCGCTGGTGGCGGACCACCTGGATAGTACGGAACGGGTGGTTGAAAGCAGGTAGAAGAAGGTGTAGGAAGGGATGGAGGAGGCCGGTAACCGTAGTTTGGATCGTAAGAGGGCTGGGGAGGATAATGTCCCCCGTATGAGGGCTGTTGCGGGGGGTTTTGGTGAAGGTACACTCCGCCTGGAGGAGGATATCCAGATCCGCTCGGGACAGGTGAGGGATATACGTGTCGCTGGTTATACGGATCGGTCATGGTTTTTGCTAAATTGGGGTAGGATATCGTAGCTGTCTGGAAAAAGTGAGAATGAAAGAAAAGGCTTGCGGAGGACCTCGTCGGCGAGTTATGATAGTTATGGTCACGTGAAGTCCTTAGTAAAAAGTCTGAATAATAAGCCTAATAATAGAAATAAAGCCTTGTTGGTGCAGCAGCCACATATGTGTGCACGAATCATA
Organism: Pseudotulostoma volvatum; assembly: GCA_019804575.2. Lineage (NCBI taxonomy): Eukaryota > Fungi > Ascomycota > Eurotiomycetes > Eurotiales > Elaphomycetaceae > Pseudotulostoma > Pseudotulostoma volvatum. Next base: position 10,194 of record JAHQZX020005348.1, read on the forward strand.
AGACTCACGGCGCAAATAATAGCTTCGATATGGGACTAGACCAGTCGGTCACAAGAGTACCTTATCAGAGTATCTACTATTTTTGTCTTCTGCAAATTCATGCTTCATATCGGTGAATACTTTGTGAATTAGTGTAATGGCTGCGGTGCAAATGAGTGATTCAAAACAGCTTAAAAAAAACCCGGAATGGATTCATAACTCAAGGCTGTAAGAGTGTAATATCATAGGCTATGATTTAGGTTTTCTCACCAGATAGTTATCCATCTTGTAACTTGCTGCGTAACTATCTACTAGAAGAGAAACTATAGATTGTAGAAAAGAAAACACTTCAACACACAGTGAGGCACCACCGCCGGACCCGGGTTTGTCATGATTGATACCAATAGCATGGAAAAGATAGGAATCTGAGATAAAAGCATATACCTAGGAATCGAAATAACTAGTGGAATAGAAACACAAACCTGCGTCGCTGTAGCACGGCTACGAGGCGATTTTTAATACCACCCGATCAAGAACGAAGCCAAGGGAGCAAGAAGAGCCAAAAAAGGAAGGTACATGAGAATGATGTTTAAAAAGAACGCCCATAACTAAAAGTGAGCAAAACGCTAAGGAACAGCCCTGGTGTAGCAGCCAATTGCAGTGGCAGTAGTGAGGAAACAAATCTGCGAACCAGGTTGTCCGGATACTAGCTACATGACTGTTTCATGGCACCTGCGTGGAGAGTATGCTCTTGGCGAGGAGATTGCCGATCGATGAATGATAAGAGAAAGTCGGGTGGAAGGAAATAGATATCTCGTCGCGAGGCTGGAAAGGGGATGGTTTGGTGGCGATCAACCCAGAAAGCGCCAATGCTTCATGATGACAAAGAGATGTATTGTAAAGGCAACACGGTCATATCTCCATAAGTGAATTACGAAACGACTAAATGAAAACGCTGAATTGTTCATTTCTGCATCTGATTCTCGAGTTTGCGAGAGATCCAGTTCGCCAAGTATTCATCAAGTTTACTAGACATCTCTTTTAGTTTCTTGCTCTCTTCTTTGAACAAGCTTCCGGTAATGGGATGGTCGGGACCCGCAGGCTGGACATTCGATTTATCATGTACAATGATAAGGAGATCGCGGATATCATGTTCGTCGTCGAGATACGACCGTAGGCTTGCGCCGCTCCAGGATGGAGTGTTGGGTGATGAGTAGACGGTGGTGACATCATAGCCCTTGTTATCGCAGACATCAACAAGCTCAGGAGACGATGGCTGTGGCGACAGAGGAGAGATAGATCTTTCCTCTTGTGATGAAGTGTCCCCCATTAGCACAGGCGGGGTAGTTGGGGTTGGTTCTCGAATAACCGAAGCATCCATAGGAGATCCCGCTTCCGTACGCTTGTTAGCCGACGTCTGTTGTGGGAACTGCTCTAGTTGGGATACGACAGGTTGGGGTGAACTAGTAGATAACGTTGCCGCCGGGGAGTCTTCTTGGAATGTATGATCGTTCATCTTGGAAGGGATGTCTATCGTCGAATTTACGGGACCCAAGCCTGGATTAGCCTTCGATAGCTGCAGCTGGGATGTCCCGATCTCCCGTGATGCATCTACGGTGGATGTAAAGGTGGATACCGCGACATCGCTGAATTGAGGTGATACGACTCGCCGAATCGACAGCCCAGGCCCGTCTTTCGATGGGGAGGGTATTTCATTACCGTGAACGGCAGGTTCCTGAGATGTGGATGTCTGTTGAGGTTCTCGTTTACCGGATGATTCCGAGGGGGGCTGTTTCTGCAACTTGCCGGTTTGTCGTTGCACCGCTTGGGGCTTTGTCGTCGTTCTGGACTCCTGCAAGGACCCCATGGATACCTTTTGCTGAGGCAGTAATCGAGAAGTATCCTCGAAAGCTTTCTCCGGCTCTTCACCATCATCTTCGGCCATTTTACCTTTCTTATCCTTCCGCTTAAACAGCCCGCTGAGCATGCCAGGCTTCCTATCCCTCCGTCTGGCTTTGTCACTTGATGACGGACTCTTCTCAGCTAACTCGAAGCTGCCACGGCTCTTTATGTGTGGATGAGCATTAGCACTATCCGAAAATGACACAAGTAAGATCATGTAGAGTTACCTCTTTCGTTTCGCTAGGGAAGCTATTACCGCCCGAGTCATCCCGGAGAAGGTTGGGGGTCAACGATATCTTCTTCGTCTCAGTGGTATCATCCCTGAAGAAAGAATCTGTGTTTCGCAGAGTTCCATTTCTGGATCTGGCGACCATACTCTCCCCTGAGAAAAAGTAAGTTAAGGAGTTGGACACTATAGGTTCATTGGGTGTACCATTTCCGTCTACCGATTCCTCGCTGGTGCGATGTTTGTCGGGACTTGAACGCTCCGAATCTTCTTTCTCCCAAAGGGCGTCCTCTCCTAGGCCCTTCTCTCTGTGGCCTCTGGGCCTGAGGGGTTCCACAGCAATGTCCCCATCCTGAATCTCTTCTCGGGTAATTTGTACATCTGCCCGGTTTGTTTCTTCCTCCTCATCCTCAGTATAGTCCCGTTCATCGGGTTCCTCCTCGGTTGAGTAGTCGATATCGGATGCCTCGAAGTAAGTAGGGGATGCAAAGGTTACGGTTTTGGCATTTCTGCGGCGCATAGCTATTTTTAAGGAATTCTTGGGTTTCTCCGGGTTGTCGCCAAGCATAGTTGCCGAAAGCTAAAAACCGTCAGGGCGAGCGGTCAGTGATCTACACACTAAACTTACATCGATATTCCGGTGCTTGTTTAATCGTGCTAATCTCTCCGTGGGTGTCTCGATGTGTTCAGCAGGCAGGTAGCCTGTGAACTATTAGCTTAGCCGTTCGAGTAAAAGTAAGTCGGCTCACCGATGCTTCCGTCTTTCACTACTCGGACCAACCACCAGTAACTGTTACTATCATCAAGAAGTACCATCGTGTCTCCCTTAGTCGCATTGGCTTGGCCTTCAACCGTTGCTGCAAAGGTGTGGAGTGCGTAAACAAACTCGAAGTCAATATCCTCTGTATGCCGTGAGCTATGTGTTCCAAAGAAGACCAGGAAGAGAAGAGAAAAAGAGTGTGATTCGGGGCAAATAGGAAGAATCAATTTAGAACTGGTGTATAAAATTCGCCAAGCGATCTGCCATGGTAGATTAAAGGCGATTCCGGAGGGATTCTCTTACCGTCATCAATGGAAGGGGAACTGGAAAGTTTATCCATCAAGTCGTCATCCAGGACATCCTCTGCTTCCTCGTCTACCAGATCAACACCCTCGGGGCCCAAGTGACGGCCATAGCGTCCGTTTTGACGATTACTAGCGCCAACTGCATCGCCGATCATGTCTTCTGCCTCGTCATATACGATTTCTATCCCATTCCGATGTTCTTCAGTCATCAGGGACTCATCCGATAATCGCGGACTGTGGGAAAGCTCATTTCTGGCGCTCTGCTCTGCATGACGCAACGATTGGTTCTGATGGGGCGCAGACCGGCTGGCTCCAATATGCGAAGTGTGAATAGGTCGTCGACTATGATCCTGAGCCGAGGGTGCATGCTGATCTTGGAGGTCGATCGTGTCTACAAATCTGAAGTCAGCAATTCTCCCAGTCTGACCAGGCCGCCAATGTTCTCCGAGTCCCAACTTACCGGCCCGAATTATGTGAGGCCTCGTCATGACCATCACCGGCTATAGAAGGGACGGAAGAATGAAAAGGCGGTGCTTCAGGGAAAATCATCAGCAGAAAAGAAAACCGGGGGTATTCCGGTCGTCAGGCAGTGCAACACAAGGCCATTCATCTGATGGCACATAAAAAGATTGAAAGGTCCCCGGTCTGGATAGAGTTGGTGAGATCGTCGGGGTGATGGATGTTGGACCCAGGGGGGGGGGGGCTAGTGGACGGGAGTGACAATGGAATTAAAAAAAAAAAAGGACAAATGTAGACAAAGAAGACAATAGCTGGTCTTGATTTCCACTTTCTTTCAACCGTTCATCTCGGTAAGCTGTTGATAAAGGAAGGACACCAGCACCGAACGTGAGGTTCAGACACAAGACCCTTTTCGGTCGACCAAGGCCGGGGTCGGTTGGAAGAAGGGCCTTGTGGTGTTTTTCCCACCTTTGGGGGAAGTCGAGAACTTCGAGACTGGCTCAATTATCAATAATAATCAGGGGGGAAGTCTTGTCCCAGTTTGGGGTCAGACAGGCGCGCGGCAACGGCTTGTCTGATTCCTATTTCGGATTTGGTCCCAGTTGAGCTGACCGCCACTCGTTACCTAATTAAGTTACCTTCTTAAAAGAGATTGGCGGCTCTGCCTGGAGCTCATGCACTAACCCGATTGGAGTTTCCAAGTGGGGGTGGCCATCCAATCGGGACTAGTCGTTCCTCTGAACTTCCAGCTTCTTTTTTCCCCTCTCCCCCATTGCCACCTTCTTCCTTGCTATGATCCTCTCCGCATCGTCCCATCTTGAACTTCACGTAGGGAAAACAAAAAAAAACCAATTCTTTTCTTTTCTTTTATAAAATAAGAGATAAATCTAGCCCGCAGTGCCCGTCTCTAAGTCACTTTCCTTTCTCTTTCCAAAAGCAGAATAAGATTATCAAGAAACAGCGGACTTCTTGTCCTCCTTGGTCCCTGTTTGGAAAAGGCCCGCACTGCGTGACAACCATTGCTCCTCCGGAAAATTCCCGCCGGGAAAATTCACAGCCAGAGGGGGAAAGAGTCATTATTGGGTTCTCTGTGGCGCCTTTGGATCTTATTTGGTCTGACAACAAAACAATATAACCAGGAGGTCTGGTGGTCACCTATCGATGCCTCACAACTCGACTCTCACTCACCAACAATAAAATATTCGTGCTCTTCCGGAGGGCATGGCGCATGCTGACCGAGATTCCTTTGCGCATCTTGCTGTCGATACGTCTTTGACCTCCGCGGAGATCCTGGGTCATTCACCTGGCCATGGAGGGCGGGAAATTGGAGCTAGCGGCGTTGAGCGGTCTTGTCCCAACTTCCCTCATTCTCATTCTCTTGGTCGCGGGGCTCCAGGCGCTGAGGGTGACGGCAATATATGGACGAAACTACACACGGAGACGCCTCCTATTTCAGTACCCCGTTCTAATGACTATTTAGCCAATCTTCCTTCCGATATAAGCTATTCTCATAAGCCAGACGATGTCCGGCCCTCTCCACTCGGGAGCTTCTTTCGATCCCAGCGTCCTTCGATTAGCTTTGACCCCGAAGTAAGATTCGACTCCGGCCGCTTTCGCGCACGAGATGAACAAGCTCCCTCGAAAGTGGATCATAGAGGCGGCACTTACGGTCGATCTCAAATGCGACGGTCTTCATTGCGACAGACTCACTCACAACAAGACAGCGGCTTCGCTGACACACCCAATTTTACTTTCCATGCAACTGCAGAGAAGAACAACATTCAACGTGCGTTTCCTACCAAACCTCCCCGGGATGGGACGCTAGCAGATCCTGAGGAGGCCTTCTCCGTGGAATCAGAAACCGATCGGCTCGCTTCTCTCACATCGGTTTCCACCGAGTCTCCAGTCATTGAAGGACCACAAACGCCTTCGGAGGGCCCTAAAGGAGTGCTCCTGTCGCCCCTATCGACCTCACCGTTCGTCCACCGGTCAGCTTCGCTTGATGATCCTAATTTCTGGTCCGCCGCCGGCGCCACATCTTGGGGGAATAAATCAAGGAGTTATACCTACGATCGCAGCGGGAGTTTCAAGCAAGCAATGCGGCAAGGCTCTCTTCGGTCGACCGGGTCGAGTGGCAGATCCCCGGCAAGCACTTTTTTGGCGTTGTGGAGCAGCAGGGAGGAGCTCGCGCCGCAACCCGATGAGGAGGGCCAGATGGTTGGGACAGAATACGTACTGGGAAAACAGATTGGCTTCGGAGGCTTTAGTACGGTCAAAGAAGCATTCAAGGTAGAAGATGACGGTGGCACGAAACGCCTTGCGGTCAAAATTGTCAAAAAATACGTGACGGGAAAGAGTGAGAGAGAAAATGATCAAGTGCAGGCCGAATTTGACCATGAGGTTCGGATCTGGCGGCACCTCAACCATGCCCAGATTCTTGCTTTGGACGCTGTTTATGAGACCGATTTTGCAACGTTTTGTTTTACTAAGCTGGCCATTGGGGGTACTCTATTTGATTTGATTCGTGCAAACCGTAGCGGTCTCGACATGAAACTGGCGAACAAGTATGCCTTCCAGCTAGCGTCAGCAATCAGGTATCTGCATGAAGATGCTCGAGTGGTCCATCGGGATATCAAACTGGAAAATTGCTTGCTAGACCCAGGAGACTCGGAGGACGGGACTAAGACGTACAATCTTGTCCTATGCGATTTCGGTATGGCGGAATGGATGAGCACGGATAATGGCAATAATTCTCTGGACCCTTATGACAGCCCAGCTGATCGTCCCCCACCAAAGAATATTGGTCCATCTGACTCCAGCACCAGTGTCGCAGGTAGCCTGGAGTACGCCTCCCCGGAGTTGCTTCTCTCCCCTGGTGGTCTCGTCGATTCTGCTGTCGACATCTGGGCTTATGGAGTCGTTGTCTATGCAATGGTGGTCGGTTCGCGTCCGTTCCAGCATGGCTTTGCGCCACGGTTACAGACGAACATCATTAACGGGAAATGGGAGCGAGATGCTGTGCTTGCCCCTAACCCAACCAATCGAGACCGTCAGGATGCTCTTGAATTAATTGAAGGTTGTCTCCAACTGGATCCGAATACGCGCTTAACGATCCGAGATGCCTTAGCCTGCAGATGGCTTCGGGAAAGTGCTGAGAATGCGCAAGAGGCATCTGATGATTCCGTATGGAAGCTATAGGGGTCTACACTTTCGCCCACTTTTCACGATTTGCCGACCTCGGATAAGAAGAATTCATGTACATGTATGTTCTGAATTTAATGACGAAGCTTCATTTTCTTGCTTCCACTTGCGTGAGAGCAGCGACTTCGGTTTTCCCTCTTTTCTCACAACTATAACAGGTGATATGTTTTGTTTTTGGATGCAATACATCACTCATTGCATTCGAACGACCCAATGAACGAATAAATGACAAACTAAAGGAATGGAGTAATGTGACAGCAGGCATGGCGTTATAACAGGCTTATTCCGGAACTGGCTGGTTGGATCTTTTCTCTAATTTCTGTGTCCTTGCTTGCACGTGCAACGGCATCCTTCCAAAGAAATGATTTATTATTATTTCTTTTTGGTTGATCTCTCTCGGCTCTATTTAACTTTGCTGGACTTTCCTCCAGCCTCCCCTTCACATCTCCCCTTCAAATTATTAATCGCCTCAATGTACGAAGGCACCTTGATGTGCATCATATGAAACGAATGGATGAACGAATGAATGTATATGGCTGATATGAAATGACATGAAAACTGCAATGAATAAGAATCACTCACCTTTCTGGTTTGCTTTACCTTCAAAAAAAATTTTTTTTTCTTTTTAGCTCACTTTTCTTACTTTTCATCCCAGTTTGCTATTAGGATTGATTGCTTTGTGAGTTCACATCTTCATTTCTTTCTCCCCTCTGTATCTTCATCATTACTTGATATGTAAATATATGTATTACAAGAATATGCATATGGCAAATACTCTATTTGGATCGAATATGTATCATATGTAGGTAGGTAGGTAAGCTATCATATGAGGGGCAATGCAATCTATGAGCATATGCCGTATATTTTATTTCTCTCTTCCTTTTATATATGATCTGACTATGGCTCGATCAAAAGCCAGTCGCAAACGATGAAGACGATATTTCTCAATCTCCAGTAATCTATGGCCAATTTTTATTTTTCCGTAGCTATGTTATAGGATCGTGTTTTCTTTCTTTAACCCTGAGAGAAGCGTCCAAACGCTACGGTAGGGGGCATAAGAATGATTATAATATAACACGGTTGAGAGACGACTGCCTACCACAGTCTGTTCTCCGGCAGAACCTTCTCCTTCTTGGCGCTGGCGGTGGACTTGCGATCGGTCGGGGAGAGGAAGAACAAGCTGGGTGATTCATCGGGGCGGACAAGGTAACTCAGGTAGCCTCGGTGGGCGGGGTCGCGGTAGTATTCGATATCTTTGCGGTGAGTCGGATCCGGGAGATGATACCGGTACCCGCGGTCCTTGATGATCTCAAACTCGACGATCGTTTTTTCGGCCCCATGATGGCCCAGTGCACGGCTGAAGACGCTGCCGCCGCTCTCACCCGTCCAGGCCATCGAAACGAATGGATGCGTTTCACCACGAAGGATGCGTTGGATGGATGAGCGGGAGTAGAATCGCGTAGTGATGGAGCCGCCTACAGCCTCAACAGCGGCGATCGCAGCTGCGGAAGCACGCGACACCACGATGTGGATAGGCTGTTTCAGGACGCTCTCGCCCCCCCGCGCGAGCAGCTTGACACCATCCTTCGTCTGGTGGATACACCGTGATTGGGCCAGCTCACGTATCGTGATGGGATGGTTTGGGTCGACCCGGCCCTGGTCGATCCACTCTTGGATACGGTCAAGATTGACGGGTGCTAGGTCAGCGGAGAATCTTCGAAGCGACCGAGAGAAGACATGTATTAGCGGCCAACGTCCTCATCGAAAGAAAGAAAGATCGACATACATGTTTTTGGAGCCCCGCTCGCCATGGACGACTATGTCAGGTGTTTGCCCTCCATTGAAGCCCGCTGGGACTTTGCCATGCTGTTTCTGGCCTTTGTGGCCCCGGCCAGACGTCTTCCCTTTCCCCGAAGCTGGACCTCTACCGCGTCGGATCCGTTTGTTGTATGCTGAGGGATTATCAGAGAGGGATGCAAGAATATGAGCGTTGCGAGTTTGTCGCTGAAGGCATGGCATGAGGAAGGACAATGGCGAGACAGCAGTCATCGGTCCATGGCATGACCGCGCTAGCAGCCCTGAGAAGTATGAAGGCATCGCGGGAAGGATTCGCATCGCCGCAGTGAAATGTCGATTGTTGCCTTCCGTTCTGTCTTCCAGGTTGGTTGTGCTCTTTTATTGCCGGGTAGGCTTCTCCTTCCTTTCTTTACATGCATGTGCATGTCATTCATTATGTTAACTGGACCGAAGTGTTTACCGTACTACTTACATAATGCAGTGAGCCAATGAGAATGGGTACGCTGAACTCCTGAGATTACTTTACTGTTTCTTCTTATACATTATTGTTTACCGGCTTATATCATTATTATGTTATTTGCTTTCATAATTATATGGAAGCTCTACCGCAAGACCGGGGAAATACCCCCCGAAAGTCAAGTCATGGGCGTTATAATTCCCTACTATTATTTTGTAAAATAATTCATATTCATATCTATGATCTATGATATAATGCAGGCGGTGAGAATTTCGACGCGGTAGCATGTTATCATACCCAATATATAGTTGCGTACTGGGGGCACTTAAGTTACTAAATTCGGAAAGGCAGCAAGCTGGTCTGGTTCGTGCAACCGCCAAGGAATAAATAAGTCAAAAAATCTTCCCTACTATAGTTAGGCAATACCTATTTAGATATAGCACCCGAAGTGGGTATAGACCGATCGGCTGGGTCACCCTTCCAACGCCGAGTGCAAGCTCTTGCCTCCATTTCACCATGCGATGATAATCGAACGTATGCAGACTGCATCTGGAGTAGGGGGGGTTGAATTGAATTCACTTTTATATCCACTTCATAAAAGTGCTACGTCGCGTGGTGTCTACCGACATCATAATAGCATGCACCTTTTAGGGAAACCAAAAGAGGGACTATAGTACGTGCCACGTGGCTAAGAAACGCTATGATGTGTGACCTTCTGCCGCGGTCATAACAGCAATAGACCTTATCGGGAAACTGAGAAGAAAACCGGTTCGTGATGGCATGGACGGTTTTATTCTTAGAGTTAGAACAAAGGCTGGCGATTCTTCGAACAGCTCCGCAAGGCCCTACTGCCATTTGTTGGTCTTTCTGAACTCCGCTCCGAACACACCTGCACCACCACCTGGATCCTTTGAACTAGTCCTGGCGATAGCCTGCTGCCAGCATATGGGATTGCAGCCTTTTCTCCGCCATATGTGCTTTTCGAAGGCGTGTCTGATAATGCGTTTTTAGAGCAAGCCCTGTTTGTGGCCATACCACTAACCAGCGGGTGGCATCTTGATTGAACGAAATATGGTCCCAGCGGTAAGGGCCCTAGCTCGTCGAATTTGATCCTTCAGTTCCCCTCCTCAGCTTACGAGGGAACAAGACCGCCTCGGTTTTGTTAGCATCGAATTGAATTGCATTAGCATGTTCCAGGCTATACACGGCGGTCTTCCTGTAAGCTCCTTGTAGACCTGATCTTCTAAGCTTTCCAGGGCGACCAGACTTATGTCATGCGCGGGCGACAACGCCTGTATTCCAGGAGTTGCAGCCTTATAACCCTATGGCATCGAAGATGCCACTTAGATATATCGGAAACAGGATTGGTGAAACCGGAGACCCCTGGGGGACTCCCGAATCGACCGGATGTTCTAGGCATATTTACTGTCTGTCAACAACCAGCCGATCAGCTATACCTATCCAATAAGGTCCCCATCCACCCCCAGTTCGCCCATCCTCCGAACGAGCCTGTTATGGTCGACATTATTGAGACCTCACCCGAGAATCAACAAGATGTGGCGTCTGTTGGATAAGTGACAAGGCGAAAACTCTTCACCTTGGAGCCATGGATAAGAGGGTCAATAAGCCCCATGGAGATTCTAGAATCCTTATGGAGGCAAAAAGGGTTACCAAGGTGGCAACTAAGGAGTGCACCATGCCACTGAGAATACAGGTATTTGGGGGGTGGAATCGGTGCTCCAATTCTAGATAGTTACTTGGGCTTAACAATACTCTGAATAAAAAAGCATCATTCCGAAGTGTCCACATTTATCAATCTCCAATCTCCAATATCACATAGCTATAGCTCGATTCTCTTACGGTCAACCTGTGCTTCAACAGCCATGATCGAAAGCTCCCTTCACATCCATGAAGAGAGCCCCCGCGGGCTGTTTTTGTTCCCAACTTTGGTGCACCCTTTGGGGCAAACACGCCATAGTATCAACTGCGCTTCAGCATTTGCGACTACTCATTAGTCTTCGGTGTAGGACCTCTACGGCGTCATAATATAGAGGTTAGAGATAGTCTCTGCCGCTACCTTTTCGACAGCTTTTCCTAAGCAATTCAGTCAGCTAATAACTACCCTATACCACTTGACCAGATGTGCCAGCTTGTCTGGTTTCCGAAGCAGAACGCCTGCTATTCTCTACGCTTGAGGGTGGGCACGCGGGTTTCACTGTTAAACACAATGTAATATTTAATATAGGATGACTACATAACCTAAGACCTTAGAACGCCTTGAATACCATAGCATCCTACGAATAAGACAATTATATTAAACGTAGATTAGCCGGTCGCTATCAAAAGAAAGAAATTGAAAGAGGAATCAGAACTACATACTTTCTGTATCGAATTCCAACCGGCACACAGTTAGCCATTCACATACGGCATAGGTCAATAAGGACATCTTAGAGCACCAGCTATTACATTAATGTAGATTAGCAATGCTCTTTGTTTTTGTAGTTATTGAGTACTATATCTCGTTCAATCAACAAACGTTAACAAGCTCTTAAGCAGTAATGGTCTAAGCAAGGGCGCTTGCTTTCTATATGCCGAACTGCCACCATGGATAAGTAATGCTCTCAGTTCTACCGATTTATTATCCAGAACTACTTATCCAAAGACCTATTATATTTCATTTAAAAACCACTTACACACTATATCCCATCCAATCAACATATGGAAGTCAGCAACATATACCGCCGTGGATCCAATCACGTTTTAACAATAGGTCTCCCTTACGCTCTATGAATCCCGTGTTAGGTACGTACCATGAGTTAGCAGACTTAGCGGTCTCATACTACGCTATATAGCACTGAGCATCACACACTTTCTATACTATTCATTTCGTTAGAAAAGCGTATTATAGTTTGGGAATTAGAGCTCTTATTAGTATTCATAGCGCCATAATAAGTCTATAATAATTCTGAACCCTACGTGATTTTGTAGCGATTATAGCAACTCAAGGGCAATTCTCAGGTTGACAAGTTCTTTATAACTTATCTCGGTTGGGCGGTGTAATTAAACTAATTTCAGAAGTGTGTATAGTTATGCAAAGTTAAAAAGTTGGGTTTTTGTGCAGGTCTCTTCTCCGTGAGACAAGGCTGAAGACTCTCACGTGCCACTAGAACAAAAGCATATCAGAACAGGAGGCTGAGAACTCAAGACCTAGTTTGGAAGGGAGTCAGCCTCGTATTATCATATGGTTCCCGGCTCTTAGGCCTATATATATTACTACGCATCACAAGAAGCCCTCGAGCTTCTCTCTAAACAATATATACTCCTACCATTATTGTGGTCAATCAATAATATCTCTCATGGCACAGAGTGCTACACCTACCACAAGTCAGCCATTGAATTTATTATCTTTAGGTAGTCTAACGGGTTTCCCATCGTATCTAGCCCCAGTGAGCTAACCGCACGTATACGTAGATGGAGGTGGTATTCGAGGCGTGTGTGAGCTCCTTATTCTTGACGAGATTATGAACCGAGTCAAGCACGACAGGGAGCTTACGGAACCCCCGCGGCCTTGTGACTATTTTGATCTCATTGGAGGAACTAGCACAGGAGGGTATGCTGCTGTTGTTGACTCCGAGCCTTTGAATACAAGTGCATATCAAAATAAGAAGGGCTTTATACTGACATTATATTTCTCATAGGCTCATCGCGCTTATGCTTGGCCGGTTGCGGATGACGACCGATGAGGCTTTGCGGACTTACACCTCGCTCGCGGGTGCTATATTCTCAAAGGAGAATAAAAAGAGGAGATTCAAAGATGGAGCATTCAAGGCTAAAACACTTGAAAAAAAAGTACAAGAGCTTGTTTCGGATATGAAGCTTGGGGAGCTTATGCTTGACATATCAAATCAGTCGAGCAAGGGAAAAGCATTCGTCTGTGCCATGCCGGCAAGTAACCTTGCTCATCCTCGACGATTCCGGACATACTCCGTCAGAGAACTTGCCAGCGTAAACTGCAAGATCTGGGAAGCGGCTCGTGCAACAACCGCTGCTCCTACATTCTTCAAACGAATCGCTATTGGTCATGAAGGTCATTCCAAAGAAGAGTTTATCGACGCAGGAATCGGATGTAACAATCCAGTGAACCAGGTATTGGAAGAGGCGAGGAATGTGTTTGGGAGTGACAAGGCAGTGGGATGTCTTGTTAGTATTGGAACTGGACATCAGGGAACGATCGGCTTGGCAACACCAGATGCGTTCCAAAGGCTCCTACCGATAAATCTAATACGGACGCTAGAGAGCATTGCAACTGACTGTGAGAGAATGGCTAGTGGGTTAAGTGAGAGGTTCAAGGACTTCCCAGGCTTCTACTTTCGTTTCAACGTCGCTCATGGTGCTGAGGGTATCTCTTTAGAAGAATCATGGAGGAAAATGGGAGACCTTACTCAGCACACCAAAGCATATATGGCAGACACTACGATATCTAAAGCTATTGATGAGGTAGTTGATATACTCTGCAAACCTAAGGGCACCGGTGCAACACTGGGAAATATATGTTAGTCATCAATGTGTGGTTATGTGTCTACTAGCCTCGTTCTAACTGACTATGTAATCAGGTGGAGTTCCTCAAATACGAGATGCGAACATTCAAAGTGTTAAAATCCTATCAATGCCTAGCCCTAGCGCAATATTTACTGGACGAGAGACAATACTACAAAAGTTGAATGTTTTCTTTGCTGCTCGGCCTGGTGGCTCTTCTCCAAGGCGAGAATACTTGTTATACGGACTTGGTGGATCTGGAAAATCCCAAATTGCACTAAAATTTGCCGATAGATGTCAGACAAGGTGAGGACCTGTGATTTATATTTAGCGCCTAGCTAATTTTAGACAGATTCTCGGATGTTATCTGGATTGATGCAAGCAATGAAGTTACAATCGAGCGGAGTTACAAAGACCTTGCAATCAGGAAGGGCCTGACCGATAATATTAAGGATGTCTTGCGCTGGCTGTCGGCCTCAGCCCGGGAATGGCTGTTGTTATTCGACGGGTATGAAACACCAGGAGACTTGAATGGCCTTTTGCCAATTGGTAAAAATGGAAACATTATATATACGAGCAGAAACCGAGCTCTAGGACATTCACTTCCAACCGAAGCCGTCTCAGAAATTAATGAAATGGAAAGTGAAGATGCGGTTACACTACTCCTAAAGGCTTCACGGTCTGATGAAAAAGATGAGGATTTGCGCCGACTAGCTATTCCTGTAGTAAAAGAACTTGGCTTTCTTGCTTTAGCGATTGACCAGGCCGGTGCCTCTATCAATATGGGTGAATCTCGCCTTGAAGACTATGTTGGGGTTTTCCATAGACACCGGAAAGAGATGTTAAAGTATCCGACGTACAAAGGTGCATCAATACACAACCAGGCAGTATACGCTACCTGGGATATCTCATACATGGCAATAGAACGAGCTGCCAAGGGAGGAGACCCCCGAATATCCCGGGATTCAGCGATTGCATTACGAATCTTGATGATTTTTGCGTTCCTCCACAATGAAGGCATTATGGAAGAAATGTTCAAGCGTGTTGCGGAGAGTCAAAAACCAGGCAAGGACACTAGCACCGAGAGTGATAGTGATGAGAATGCGAATCTTTTAAATCAGATCTTGCGACTCGATTCCAGTGGCACCTGGGATCCATTTCTATTTAGAAAGGGGGTTTCTACATTACTCTCATTCTCATTAATTAGAGAGGATAAGTTAGAGAAGTTTTTCTCAGTCCACGTCCTGGTCCATTCCTGGGCTCGGGACCGGATAACTCAAGGTGATTGGTCAAGTCATTTACGGGCCACGCGAGGACTATTAGCTTCATCAATTAGCCGGAGAGGTTTCACAGAGGACTACATATTCTATCGGCGGCTTCTTCCACATATCCGAACTTGTGAAAAGCATGGTGGTGGGAAGGAATTTCTATTGGAAAGCCATGAG
>JAHQZX020005349.1:0-25259 GCA_019804575.2 Pseudotulostoma volvatum
GAAAGCGTAGCTTATTCTCTTCATCCAACGAGCATTCTGATATAGATACCTTGACATGAGCATCTACCGGGAACCGCTGTTGTCCATTCTGCAGAGCACAGACCATTTGATTTAACTGTTGATCTTGTGCTTCAGCTTGGTTCCATAACTCCTGTAATGGTCTATCGTCATCTGCTGCAGTTGGTGCGAGCATCGCCTCTCCTCCATCATCCATCGCTGCTGATACAGAGCTCTCCATGTCATCATCATGAGTGCTGACATAAGATACTGTAACAGATTCCTTGTCTTCATTGAAACGTTCTGGCTCTAAGAGCTGGCGTACTCGTAGGCGTAAACTTTCATCAGATTCATCGGCCGGCATATCTTGCTGCCTACGGGACAACGCGTCAGGCCTAACTCCTTGTTTACCTGGCCTATATGATGTGACGAACATACCTAGCTTTCTGCCTCCGCACACCGCCGGTACATGGGTTGAAGATCTTTTTTCGCTTTTCTCTTTCTTTCTTTTCGCTTCCTGTACTTAATATTTTATTGATAATAGCACCTACTTTGAATCAAGAGCTCTGTTATATTTAGTTCATGTAGATTTGGCTACCTGTCACATAATATTAAGTACCACTTATTTTTTATTTCACCCTGTCTGTTTGAGCTTGGCTGCATACGCGGCACCTCGCAGACGAACCCAAACCGCGAGAGACTCGAGAACGATACGGAGCATAACAACGAAATGGCTAAAGGAGCCGGAAGGAAGGGCCGCAGCGGTCTCGAAAAGGACGAGCTTCTATTCTCGGGAAGGAAGTTGCGAGTCCCAATACCAGACACAGACCTCTATATTTTAAAGAATTATGCTAACAATCAACGGATCCTTACGGTTAAAGCTCGTTGGAATTCCCACTGCCCCATTTTCAATTCCTACGACGCTATCATCGATCAAAGGATGGATTGCCTTGCATTGATGAAAAGGTCCCTCGCCGCCAAAGCCGCAAGATACAATGTGACAGATATCCTGCCGCTGGCCGGATGGAAGAATGGAGTGGTGGTGCTTCCCGATCTGCAAGTCAACGGGCAAAAGCAAAGGGATGTTCCCTTGCTAATAGCAGACCTTGAATGTGACATCATATTAGGTCGCCGATGGCTTGAGACGTTCTGTGAAGACAAACATGATGTGAAGGACTCATCTTCCCCAGTGATCAATCTATCGGTTATTTCCCACGGCATGGTTTTAAGAATGGTGACAAGTTCACCCGGCGCTATGAAGAAGACTCTATGATTCCTATTCCTTTCCTATCACGTGAAGTTGAAATTCAAGATGGAAGCCATTGTCAACCCCGAACCTTGGTTGCGAAGGAGGATAGCATATACGATCGTCTGTTCAACTCTCGAAGACAATTGATGCTTCTTCAATGGATAAAGGGAAAGATTCCCACCAGGAAGACTTTTATCAAACCCGGATCCCGATGGAAGATGATCAGAACCCTCAACTATCTGTTCGATTCCCCAAGAATGATCTCCGATTTCTTAGATTGAATAGCAACTTTTGTACTGGAGCCTCTAAAGCTCCTGCGACTACCTCAGTGCATCGGACTCCCGCATGCGAAAGCATAACAATTAAACCGATAGTACGACTCCCAGGTTATCGAAGCTCTGGCCGGAAAGTGTAACGAATGCAATATTTCTTTCAATTGGCACTTTCCATTTTTTTCTTTTTTTTTTTTTTTTTTTTTTTAAAGAAGAGAAAGAATGAATTCCTATCTCTATCTATAGGCAGCTATGTACTAGGAGATCAAACTTGCAGAAGGACAGAAGGAAAGAAGGAAAAGACAAGAAGGTAGAGAAGAGAGGGCTTCTTATAGCTTGGGGATTCGAGAAAGATCAAGTTAGCGTTGTAGGAAGCTCCCAGCCTCTTCCAAGAAAGAAAGAAAAAGAAAAAGAAAAAAAAGGAAAGTGCCAATTGAAAGAAATATTGCATTCGTTACACTATCAAGGGTACTATTTATAGACGCAGCCGGGGCTCTATTTGATCGTCTTATATGACCCCTCAAAATCCAGTCCTCCGGGTACCATTTGGTACAAATATCGGGAGGATATGGCCAGGACCTAGCGGAAATGGGGTTCCAAAGGAAGGGGAAGCGCAGAGAGACAGCAGGGTCGCGTTTGGAAGGCCGGAAACCTTCCCATAGGCTTGAATCTAGGGAGGAGCTTGAATATGGACAGCGATTCTTTCCGATGCCGTAGTCCAGCCTATCATAATATAGGACGAATGCAGATCTTATTATCCCTGAGCTAACCAGGAAGAAGCGGAAGAAGTGAGAGAACGACAAGCATTTATACGTACGGCCGTGTCTTGAACAAAGAAACAATCGAAGCATGTAGCTCATTGTAAACTTCCGAAGCCAGGTAGAAAAATACATATAATACTTGCAGACGGATAGGTTCCCTTTGCAATATCTTTTGCCCCGGCCTCTTGAATACTACGACGAATGCCGATTTCGAACCCAATTGTTCGACTAGGCCTTCAAACGACATAAAGGCTATGGTCTGCAGCTGGATCAGAGCCTTGCCGATGAAGCCTGAGAATTGATAGATCTGTCATTGTTAAGGCAGATCCGAGATCCCATGGTGGTAGTAAGCTCTCTTGATAGTAATGATAGTGATATGATAGAGCATTTTCACTCTTGCACTCGGTCGTCCAAGGTTAGACATTAGGAGGGTTGGATTTTCCGGATATGGTTTAGAGGGATGTTAGGATAGGAGGAGGTTCGCGTCTTAAGATGGAGCGGCCGATCAAGCGGTCTAACCTATTTAGACAATTACCGCTCCAACTGTTATCCAACTTGGGATATGTGGGGGCATGATTAATAAATATAATTCTTCTAGTTATTATTAGTTAGTGTTGGAACTTAGGGCTGTCCGGCCCGTGCTCCGTGCTGACCTAACGCATTAGACTGATTAGTTATCACCGGATCAGTCTAGGCCTCAAAAACAGCCAACGCTGGCAGCCCCAAATCAGTTCATTGAAGAAACTTGGAGCCTTGTTACTCTACCCTTTTCCTATGGTTCCATAGTGGGGTGTCGCTTCTCATGGTGTGTATGTCTTCAGAGTCTCCCGAGCCTCTTCACTGTTGCATGAAGTCGTTCTCATGCACCTGGTCCATCCTGGACTTTCTTTCAACGCGTTGGCTAATCTTTGATCAGAGACTCCAACAATGCGGCCATCAACCCGGATCCTCCGTCTTTCATTTCTTCTAATCCCGACATCTTCGCTCTCTTCCGCATTCTACCTTCCAGGCGTCGCTCCCACATCGTACGACGAGGGACAGGCAGTTTCAGTTTATGTAAACCACCTCACTCCCGGGCTTTCACAACGGGATGACCAGCTGCATTCCGTCTTCTCGTACGACTATTACCACCCTGCTTTGCACTTTTGCCGACCACCGGGTGGTCCGAGAGATGTTCGGGAGTCCCTGGGGAGTATTATTTTCGGAGATCGTATCCGAACTTCTACTTTGGAGTTGCATATGCTGCAGAACGAAACTTGCAATGTTATATGCCCTGCGACGTTCGACCCGAGGAGCGCTAAGTTCACTAATAGAAGGATCGCCCAAGCCTATAATATCAACTGGATAGTGGATGGATTGCCAGCCGCCCAGCTGAATTTGGACGCGATTACAAACACCGAGTTCTACAGCCCTGGCTTCGCGCTCGGTTCGGTAGATGAAACCAGCGGACGGACGCACCTGAACAATCACTTTGACATCTGGATTGACTACCATCGCGTAGGCTTAGCGAGAAAGAACAAGTACCGCGTAGTTGGGGTGCTGGTACAACCGGCTTCGCAAGGGGAGTCAAAATTGCTGGGCGACGGCACCGCGGAATGTGGTGATGATCGCTCGCCTCAAACCTTAAGCGAGGAGGCCGAGACTGCCGTGACATGGACTTACAGTGTGTCCTGGCGGGAATCACCCACCGCGTGGGCTACCCGGTGGGATAAATACCTACACGTTTTTGACCCTAAAATCCATTGGTTTTCGCTCATCAACTCTGCAGTTTTCGTATTTTTTCTAGTTGGGATGGTCAGCGTGGTTCTTCTACGCGCTTTGAGGAAAGATATCGCTCGATATAACCGGCTAGATGCTATCAATCTGGACGATCTGGACGGCACCTCGGCCGCTGTCGAAGATGGCATCCAGGAAGACTCGGGCTGGAAACTCGTTCACGGAGATGTCTTCAGATGCCCCCAGAGTCCTTTACTTCTTAGTGTCCTGCTGGGCAATGGCGCCCAGATCTTTGTGATGACTGGTGTGACCGTCGGTACGTACTTTCATCCCATCTTTTTTATCATCCTGTGCCAAGCTCTACTCACACCTGATGTAGCCTTCGCCCTGCTTGGATTATTGTCACCGGCGAATCGTGGATTCCTGGCGACAACGATCTTGATCCTTTATACCGTCTTCGGCTTTATCGGGGGATATGTGTCTGCGCGCACCTACAAGTCCTTCGGCGGAGAGGCATGGAAGCGGTGTATCTTTCTCACACCAACTCTGGTTCCTGGATTTGTGTTTAGCGTATTCTTCCTACTCAATCTATTCGTTTGGGCTAAAGGGTCGAGTGGCGCTGTGCCTTTTATGACGATGCTCGCTCTCGCCCTGATCTGGTTCATCATCAGTGTGCCGCTGAGTGTGGCGGGTAGCTGGGTGGGATTCAAACAGAGAGTAGGCCGCTTTCCTCCTAATGGGATGGGTTGCGACTAACAAAAATCCCTAGGCCATCGAAGGCCGAACCAAGACGAACCAGATTCCACGTCAGATTCCGCCAGCAGTGGGAACGCTCCGCCCTATTCCGTCGTTGTTCCTCACTGGTATTCTTCCATTTGGCGCTATTTTTGTCGAGCTTTACTTTATCATGAACTCCTTGTGGACCAATAAGATTTATTATATGTTTGGCTTCCTTTTCCTTTGCTATGGCCTGATGATCGTTACCACGGCTGCCACCGCGATTCTCCTAGTCTATTTCCTTCTTTGTGCGGAGGAATATCGGTGGCAGTGGCGGGCATTTGCCGGCGCTGGCATGACTGGAGGCTATGTCTTCCTCAATGCTCTCATTTTTTGGATGACTCGAGTAAGCTTTGGCGGCCTCACTGGCGCAGTGCTGTACGTAGGATACTCGGCACTGATTGGATTCTTGGTGTTCATCTTAACTGGTAGGTAGCCCGTTATCACCCTCCTCGCATCCGGGGGCGAAGTTAGCTGACCTCTCCTTAGGGTCCATCGGTTTCTTTGCCAGCTGGGCTTTTGTGCATCGTATTTATGGTTCGATAAAGGTCGATTGAGTAGCTTTATAAATGAGAGGGGGCTACCCTTCCAATTGGGATCACACTGACCGGTCTATCCCTTTAATTTGCTGACGGCCGTTTGCCTTACAACTTGATCCCCTTTTTGGATGGGCTTTTCATCGGGAACGCGAACTTGAAGTAGGTGGGGCAAGGGCTTATCCTTCTGGGCCTAGACAAGCGTAATGGCCGTGGATCTGGTATAATTTCGGCATCTCCGTGTTCAGTGACATAGATGGGGTCATTTTTACTATATCCTCTGATGAGGGGGGGAATCGGCGGGGGGAATCGGCGGGGGGAATCGGCCAAGGGTCTTTGGACAGTGTTCATAGACACTGTGGTTCCTTTATGTTGTAATCTTTTCTTTTTCATATTTTTGATTGTTATTTTTTTTAACTTCTGTCTTCCTTCATCCCAAAAGGCGTTCATGAACATGTCATCGTTATACCTCGAGTGTACATGCCCCGGGTGTACCCCGATAGGGCTGTATTATATAAACTTAGTAGTACATATCATAAGCAGAGGGCCTTCTTATATAATCAGTCACATCGAGAATACTACAGAGTACATATAGTCATATGATCGATTCCATGCTACATCGTATCCAAGTAAGTACATTGTAAGTACATTGTAACTACAAGTTACCTATGTATTAAATACATCCATCCATCCATCATCCATCCATATATTTGGTATGTCTATGCATGTACAGGTACATGTACCTGTACAGATCATCTGATCCGATCCGATCCTCTTCTTCTTCTATCAATTCTCTTCTCCTCCTGACCATTCCCTTCCTCGTGGCTGAACATCTCTTAAATCAATTCGTGAAGAGATTCGAGAGAAGCTTCTTTCTTTCGATTCATCCGATCCGATCGTCCCTTTTTGATCCTCTCAGAAAGAGTTTTCATCTATTGAATCAAGAGGACGGAGATCTAGAGAGTCCGGTACATGGACTACTAGTACCAGTATTCTGATGCCATCTGAATCTCTCAGATGGAAGTTGGATTGATTCTAAAGCAGAAATCAATCATTCCACAGGATGCCCCCTTTCCCTTTTTTTTTCCTTGGACGTTGCTCTTTCCTTTATCTTATACTATTATCATATGAGCTGGTTGAGATTCTTGTCGAGACTAGAATAAAGCGGGGAAGAGAAACACAGCCTCATTAACAACATAACATGTACCCGGTGGCATTATCGCCCCTCACTCGATTTTCGATCCGGCCGCGCTTTCCAATTTTTTCCTTCCGGAATCAATATACCCTTAATTGGTTTCTACTCCGCTGTGCTTGTTATTTCGCCCAAAGAACTACCTACTCTCCCAAACCCATTCTCAATCATCATCCTCTTCCCCTCTGCTTCCAGCCCCCGCACAGCATCATTTTATTGCTTTCTAGCTCTCCGGCACGAACGAAGGGAATTGGAGTCGTCCAGCTAGGATAGCAGACCCATTAGAGATGGGGAAATCGTGAGTGATGTAACCCGACCTGCTTTTCCACCGCTCTGTTGGCGCTGGAGATGCGCTACGCATGAAATAAGACCACCTCTTTCGAACCCGACCGCCATTCAGGGGGAGATGCGCTGCTTCCCCGCTGCCCAGTCCCAACTCTCCGTTCTTCTATACTGATCCATTTACCTTTGTGCAGACAGTCGAAGCTTACCTCCGCCCAGCTCGATGAGCTTCAGAAGGCAACCCACTTTGATAAGAAGGAACTTCAGCAGTGGTACAAAGGTAGCTCCACGCCTTCCATCTCCTTCCTCTCTACCTCACCCCTTCCTTTCAGCCTTCCCAACCGCATGGATGAGCTTCCTGACCTCGTTGGCGGTTGGCAACAGGTTTTCTCAAGGATTGCCCAACCGGGACGCTTACGAAGGAGGAATTTCAGAAAATCTACCGTCAATTCTTCCCATCCGGTGATCCATCGTCATTTGCCAATTATGTTTTCCGCGTCTTTGACTCAGACCAAAGCGGTGTGATCGACTTCAAGGAGTTTATCTGTGCGTTGTCTGTGACTTCTCGGGGCAAGATGGAAGACAAACTAGACTGGGCGTTCCAACTATATGACATCGATGGGGATGGCAAAATCAGTTACGACGAGATGCTCGCTATCGTAGAAGCCATTTACAAGATGGTGAGGGCCCTGCGAATAACGACGTATGTCACTGCTCTTGTGGCTAACTCGCTGGGCTTAGGTTGGGCCAATGGTCAAGCTACCTGAAGATGAGGATACCCCAGAGAAACGGGTCAAGAAGATCTTCGGGATGATGGATAAGGATGAAAATGGGAGCCTGGACCTCGAGGAATTTAGGGAGGGCAGTAAGCGTGATGAAACCATCGTCAGCGCCTTATCTCTCTACGATGGGCTCGTATAGCGGTCCCGGGGTCAATTCCGGGTGCCCTTCGTTTTTCAGAGCCTATCCGTAACATCATCCTCTTGGCATAGAGTCGGACGGATGATTTAGACCTCATGTTGGGGCGATGTGGGCTGCTTTTTTCCATAATTTGTCCACTTCCATTTCTTTGTTCCCTTTAATTTTTTTTTTTTTTTTTCCTGTGGTCTGCGAGGGCCGCGTATTCATCGTATAGTTCTAGAAAAGAAAAAAGAAAACAAAAAGGAAAAGAAAGAAAAGAAGCAGAAGAAGCAGAAGAAAAGGAGCCGTCAGGTTGGCGCCTAAGTGGAGGAAGTTATCGACCCCTAAACTTGAAGCGGGATTCACTGCTGGTCGCTGGAGAAAGACGGTGACGGGCACATCTTCCTACGGTATGGGACAGGCGATACGAACTATCTTAATCAACTATGATAGATGTATAAGTATGTATGATATGTGGGCGTACGAAGTATTGATCTTCTCTCTCCTATGGCCATCATAGAATAATGGAGACACATATCAATATACAAGTTATATATACTTACTCACTTGCAGGTTTTTCTACAGAATACCATACAATTGATATACTACCTACCTAATTGCCTACAAGTCAACCTTCTGCGGTGAACCTGTTACCAGAGCCGAGTTTCAAATAAACAAGGCATTCAAGTTAGCATCCTGAAGAATGTTTTCCGTTCGACATTGATGTATCATAGGCTCCGTAGTATTTATCCTTTATCCCCATTACCGTTTTTCTTTTAAATTCTTTTATACTAGTATTATTATTGCTCGCTTTGCCGCCTGTCTTGTGCTATTATCTACCTAAGCGCCTCTTGTCACAGCCGGGTCGGCATGCCACTGGCAGGCATTCCGAAGCCGATGACTATTTCCGCGAAGTCGATAGAATAACCCAGGCGCCAGCAGATCTGCGCCGTAGGGGGGAATGCCACCGTTACTCACAACATGATAGGCACCAGTTCCAGGGGCTGCTTGCCAGTACGCACTGAACAGCCTTCTTCTTTATGCGATGATAGCTCTCTGCAAAAAAGCATTGACGATTAGAATTTTCATAACTTTTATATAGGATCGACCTTTAAGCTATGAAAACTCTTACGATATGCAGATGTAAAAACTTCATACTATATTTATAATAGCAATGGTGGTAGTATACTGATCTCGAAAACTCGGCCGCTTATCTCAGACGGACCCTTGACTATGGGCCAACTGCGAACACTGAGATTCTATGAGAAGGGAAAAAATTTCTGGTGCACAGTACTTACTTGATCTCTTCTAGCTATGAAAAAGGAGGCTATTTATATAGCCATTCACTAATTACATTTATTCCTTAATGCAAACAAAGAAAATTCCAGGTGAGGTCTAGATGGATCACATGCAGACCTAGAACTCAGTCCCTCGTAATCTCCCGGGCTTACGACAGAGATCGGTTAATGGGCCTGGAGATTAGATTTCGAATGTGGAAATGAAAGGTTCTCTATCCGCGCACCGGATCAACGGTTCCTGGTTACTTCAGGCCCAATTTTCACCAACAGATTCACATATGTGATAAATATGACACTCTCAGCATTGTCTGGCCCGACGCCACGCGGCTCGATTCGCTCGAAGGTTACGAAGGCTCCCATGAGATCTACCAGCAAATCCGCCGTTGTAAACGCGGGCTCTTTACTGGCATCTTGAAGGCATGTAGGTAGAACCTCTACCGTGACGAACCAAAATGACTTAGGGTAGGTAAATATCAGGTGATGCACTGGTGTCTCTCTTGGCGGCCTGAGGATCCGAGGCAACTCCGCAGGAACTTGAAGTTTCTCATGATATGGTATGATAGTATGAAGGTGGTATCTTGGGTTTAATAATTGTATAAGTTAACATTTTATTCTAGTATAGTTATGTACCGTCATTTCCGTTATCGAAGCCATTCTAAGCTTTGAAGAAAATGTTGTCCTAAAATGTCGATCAACAAACAACTGAGCTAAACGCGAGGAAAGCCTTCCGACAAGTCCAAGGGTAAGCTCTTTCCTTTACTATAATATTAAGCTAGACCGTTTGCTACAACTCCCCGAAGAAATCGCTCTCAAAGGCTCCTATCCCGACTTTTCTACATGGAACTATGTCTATATATCTATCTATCTATCTATCTATTATCTTTGAGGCTAGAATGTCTTGTCAAAGTATCCCTCAACGACCGAACCTGCTGAGTCGATCCGTCGCCTCACACTACGAACATGAGCATCAACGCCCTCCAAAAACTGCGCGGTCTTTTTCGCAGATGAATATGGCCGAATCCTACGTTGTCTGCTCCTAGGATGGGACATAAAAAAATATTGCAGAAGAGTGCGACGTGCCCCAATCAACCGTGTACGTGTGCGGAGGGTAATCTGATGAGATGATCTGGAAAGTGTATGCAAGCCACTCTGTCGCAAACTCGGTCATGTACGAAACGAAAGCTTTCAAAGGCCGACGAAAAAAGCTCTGTTCGAGTGTTAAGGCTGCTGGCCGAAGATTCAATCGCTACCAGTAGGATGAGATGGTGCACCGGCTTTGGCATGAGCGAAGGGCCTTAGTTAGTCGGTCTACTATATCTGTATCTCGGCTTTCGAAACGCAATAAGTTGGACGCGCACAAATATATAAAAAGATAGGGGCGGTCCCCATCTCTCGACGAATAGGCTCGGGTGCGTCACATGACCCACGAGTAGGTGTATTACCGTTGTAGATTTGAATATATGATGTCGGTTCCGGAATCCAAGACATTTCTATCTGAACGGAGGTCTGAGTTTCTCGGGATGTGGGGCAACGAATGGGAGAGAGAAGAGCTCCACAAATCGGTCTTTGCATACAGAAACAATTGACTGGCTGTCATTCACCACTACTTTGAACATGATGGCTTCCTATAGAGCCTTCATGCCCCGTTATTATATTCTTGAATGCACGACCATACCATTGGTTGGACAAATTTAGGAACCTTAGTTTATAGGAATCAGCATGAGCAGGAATGTGCCCCCACAGGGTATGTTTCCCATCTAAGATTTGAACATGAAAGACTGTCCCCTGGCCTTGGAGCTTTCAAAATATCTGCCGACGTGGACACCTCAGCTTCTGTTACAAGTACTATCTTTGATATGTAGTCATGTGACCTAGTAGCCGTGTACATCGTTCTCTCCCCATTGCTTGTATATCTTATAGATAGTTTCCTCCTTACGGCACAACATAGTTCTATGTCACCATCCTGCACCCACTCCGTGATAGCTTCCCTGGTGCTATGATCTATCTAGTCGAAGACATTTTCACCGAAAGCTCGAAAGTTGGCATGATCGGGTCAGATATCAAACCGTAACGTTGGCAAAAAGGAAAATAAGCCCAGTTTGAAGGATTTCCCATCCACTGCATTTTCCCCAGAAAAACAGCTTGTTAAACAGCTTCGGGAAAGTGCAAAGTGTTGTTCTATCAGTCTACCACCGTTCCGAGTAGATTTATAGCACCTTTCAACCCCCTTCAATGCGTATGGTTTCTGCAACCAAAAAAAAAACGACGAGCCGGAGTGGCCTTGGAATCATCTGAAAGAGATACTAAAGGATGATTCCCTACCTGATGACATCAGAGGATTGGATATACATTACTGCCTGTCCCGGGATTTCCACGATTGCATGATTTCTTACTGAAGAGCCCATATTATCCCATAGCAGGTAAACATAAAAGGTTTCCACTTCGACCCACGTTTCGGTTTTAATGCAGCGATGGTCTTTATGATAGTGATATTATCACTTCTTTTCCTTTTAAACTTACGGCGCTCGCGGCAAAGCGGCGCCGACGAAATCTTGTGTACCAACCACTAATAAATCATACTGTTTATCGTAACATTAGGTAAAAATATCCTACGGGGAAACTCGATTAGACAACAAGACTGTTAAGGGAACTGCTATCATCCCAGTAGATAATATCCATTCGGTATCATGATATATACTATAATAATACAATTGGTTGCAGAGTCTATATTCAGTGGAGGTCTTAGCGAGGGTGTCCCTAGCAATTCGTAACAATAAAAGCACTAGTGGCAACGATAGTGATAATAACATTAATACATCATAGGCTTTCATCAAACAGTTCGGAAAAATAAAGCTGGCCTATTGAACCCATTGAATAACCGTGAAAAGTCGTATTTCCATCTCTTGCTTCATACTCGTATCTAGCTACAATCGCGATTAATGGTTGAGGGCCTGCAAAGCCAGCAGCGCAAATGATGCTCCCATGACGGGTCGTGCGGCGAACGTAAGACCTACAGGGTAGCTAATGAACGCAGTTAGTAAATCCATCAAGGCCAGGGAGATAATAGGAGATAACAATGTAAGGAATGGGGCAGGGAAAGCAAGGAGATGATCAAATAAACTTACCCTCCAGTGTAGGCGTCATATAGATCTGTCAGCGCACGGTTCGTTGTCGTTTGGTTGATCCACGCAGCTAGACTGTTGAAGAGCATCTGTTGTGTGGTTTTGCTTGCAACAGCGGCGGCGAAGCACTCCCAATCACCTAGATCCGAGTTTTTCATGTAAGCAACTAATTTATTTCTATTTTTTTAATGGCATTTTAGCAGTCTATGGATTCCCACACCTTTTGTGTAGTTGTGTCTCGTATCAAGAGGAACCCCATAGGTGGCCTTTACGGTGGGATAGAACGCGCTCTGCATATCGTAAACAGACTGGGGAATTAGGTCCAAGCCCAGTTCAGCGTCAGAATAGATGTTGTACAGCAGCCCTAGATCAATGTCGTTAGCCATGCGATGATTCGACTTCCTCTGAAGGCTATATACCGTGGGTGCTGTTCTGGCCATACGCCAATGTAGTATGTGGATAGCTGGCGCTGTGGTCAATGCCGAGGTTGAGCCATGTGTCAAGATATTGCTTGGCAATTGTAACGTAGTTTTGCTCATCTGCGATGTTCCCGGTTAAGAAAGCAATGGCGCTCATGGCTCCGATGCCAATGATGCCCTTAAGGGCCAGGTCCGTTTGATTGCTAATCCCCTCAAATCTGTCAGCAAAGGATACAATTGACGGTTTTCGACTTGACTTACGCTAGAGGACCGGCAAAATCATCAGTGGAAATTTGGTTGCTAGGGTAAAGGGAGTCGGATACCAGGTATTGGGTCCAAGTCTTGAGTATAGGGTAATGATCTTGGAGGTATTTCAAATCGCGGGTGGCTTTATAATACGCAAGAGTCATGATGACCATATTTCCGCACTCTTCGAGCGGCATCCGTTCGTCACCACCATCAGAATGCCCGGTGGCGTTTGGATAATGGGACCCAAGATCGTGCATTGACCATGTATAAGGGTAGTGCCCTGCTTCCTGATTTTCGAAAAGAGGGTCAAGCAGGAATTTCAGATAAGTGGAATTTGAGTAGATGAAAATCGGGTGAGAAGGAAAGACAACATCAACAGTGTTGACGTTACCGGAGGACGAAATTTCTTTCATGAATAGATATATCGTGCCATTGGAGCTGCCACACAATTGAATCGCACCAAAAGCCTGACGAACGGTAAGCGAAGTGATTGTAAGATAATCTTGGCCTGCCGCAGCAGTAGCATCTTGTGCGATTTTGCTGTCTAAATCCATTGACAGTCTACTGGAGTGTTGGAAATCTCCTTGAAAGAATTCAACCTGGAGGCAGGTCAATTCATTAGCAGAAAGCTCTCCGGAATTTGGAGACTTCACTCACGGCAGCGACGTCGTTTGGAAAATAACTCGTCCATAAAGAAGGCACCGAAACAAGTCCATTTTTGCCTTCAAACTGAATTGCTTGTTCCTGGGCGAGACCTATAGAAAAGAGCGTGTCACGCCCGGATTTACCGACAGCTCCGAGATCGACGGCGAACCCAAAGACGGGCCACTGGTCTTGAATAGCACGGTAATTTGAATCCTGCGTGTTTGGAAGCGTGCCGTTTTCTATGAAGGCACCACGGACCAAGGTATCTCTCCCAGATTGAAAAGTCAAATTGGCTACTTTGTCAGTCGCCCAATACCAGTTTCCCCATTCGGCTTGGTCATTGATTTCGGAGAAAAGCAGCTGAGTCTGCCGGTACACTTTATGAAAAGCAACATTCCCAACTACACCGTAGTCCCACTGAATAGTGCTGTTCAAGTCCCCGGACACCCACTCTAGGATGGGTAGAATTTATTAGCCTACAGCACAGAAGATTGGATTATGATTAAGCCTCTTACCACCCGAAATGTCGGCATATAGCTGTACATTGTGATATGCCCCATCCAGAGACTTGACGTCTACGTGAAGATACGAGAACACTAGTGATTGTCGCATCAAGTCATCTGGTGTTATAGGCGAGAGAAAAGTGATGGTCATCTCCACCGCTTGCTCAACCGTCATTGTGAAAATGCTCCTTGTCGAGGTGTACTCGTACGAGGTCTGATTGACTGGCGTAATGCCCACCCCGCCCAACCAAGAGTAAGCAGTGCCGTCCACACGAATGAGGCCGGCCCAGCCGATGGTTTTATCGCTGAGCTGGTTAGCTAGATCCGGATGTCGTAGACGGATATCTAAGAAGGAATACCTCCAGAATCCCGGCCATGCCTCGGCCAAATAACCTCCATTGCTACCATCACTCCGTACACCTACACTCTTCCAAGTACTAAGGTATGGTGACTTCACCGCCAGCGGGAATGCAGGGGGTCGGGCAGGTTTGGAAGTATATTCGGCTTGTATACAATGTAAAAGAGCGAGAAACAGAAAGAGAAACGATAGGGGTTCCATATTAAATATTTATAGCAAAGAAAGATATGTATAGAAGCGGACGTCGAAATGTTAGCGCGAAGTGAACTGATTGCAAAAAGGGTGACAAGGTGAATGAATGAATGAATGAATGAATGAATGTCGAAACAGGTCCGTCTTAAGAGAGAGCGACGAGTTAGCCACGAGGACACAAGCAGCTCACAGAGAGTGTAGGACACTTGATATAAGAGCGCAAAGGATACAGACGAGGGATACGCATGACGGCGAAATCATCCCAGTCGGCTGACATCAGATTCACCCCGCTGGAAGCTATCCGGTCAAGGGCTCGTCGATCGAGCTGGATAGACCTTGAATCTTTGGGCAGGTGGATTCTTGCCGGGTAGAAAAGTCAAAGTTAAGACCGGTTGTAGCAAGTAAAGCCAGAAACGGCAGGCAAGGGGCACCGGAAAGCTAATTTGACGGCGATCTTGGTGGGATAGAATCGGAGACGAATGATGGACTAGGAATGACTAGATCCAGGTGGCCCAGGCTGACTTAGAATTCTTCGTCCAGGATATAAATGACTCCGCCATGTCATGGTAGGGTGGATCCGGCAATATGATTGTGGCTGCTGACAGGCATGGTGTGAGTAGGTCAAAAGGGGGTTGGAGCCTTTAATGCTCATAAAGGGCCGTGGGTGGGTTTTAAAGGAGAAGGAGAAAAGGTCCCTAGGATGATCGATTGAACTTGAGACAGAAGTCGTTCAGTCGGTTCTAGGGTAATAATAAAGCCATCTGTACTATGAAGGAGAGCTTTGATGCATATCGATGGTACATGCAGGCAGTCTCCCAATTTGGTCCTGGGCCCCTTTGTGGACAATCAATCACCTGATTGCATTGATTGCATACGATCAAGAAATGATGGTCACGCGACTCTATTTCTGCTTTATTCCTCGATCGTATCGTCATTTCTCAAGAGTAATCAAGTGAGGATCCACCAGTTGGGAACCCAAAGAGGGGCCTCTATGAGAGAGAGAGAGAGAGAGAGAGAGAGAGAGAGAGAGAGGGAGAGGGAGGGGAGAGAGAGAGAGAGAGACGGAGAAGAGACGGCGGCAGGAATAAACTTGGGTCGGGATCCACCGCCGATCCAGGAACAAGCAACATGGGGCCATCTTTATCGATGCCCTAAATAGATAGACCTTGGACTATGAAGGAAGGTTGCTCTCTCCGTCTCTACCACAGAAATGGGCATGACTCTCCCCTCTTGACTCCGGACTCTGTCCTCGACCAAATTACAGGGCATGACGAGATAGAGGAACGTGATCGGGGTCTGTGATTGAGGGGCATGAATATGGATCAACGACCTGGTGAGCCAGACTGTCATGATGTCGAAGATTCCGAACTGTCCCATGACCGTGATCGAATATAGAGCAAAGAGGTTAGGGATGTGCACTGCATCATTCTTCTGTCCAACGTAACGTTCCCCCTAATCCTCGACCGACCGGGGCTTGGAAAACGCGTAGTGCAGCAGCTTGACGCAGGAACCAGGAGAACTTGTGTGACAATAATACTATCATAATACTCAATACAGGTGGGATATCACAGTACTGAATTATCGCATAGGTATATATCCCTCTTTGTCCCCTACAAGTGGGGATTTACTTCTCAACCATAATAAATAATTTCCGCACCTGGTCACGGTGCACTTCAAATGCTACTTTACCGTTACAGAACGAATCGTGGTAGGGCATCGGAGGAAGGCCTCGATGAATGGGCTATTCTATAGTTGGCTAGGCTCTAGGCTCTAGGCTCACCGCTGATGATACTAGTCCAGGAGTGGCCTAAGCTGCATCCACCGAGACTGAATGATGTCACTCGGTTTCTTCGAACTTGCATGGATTTGTATCACTTTTTATCCTCAAATTTGCTAGTAGACACTCCAACCTATAATTGTCAGTACAGCGCCTGAGTATTTTGACTTCACATTTAAACAGCCCGCTTATTAGTGTTTCTGATACAATCGATTAGATTTTTCTTGGCATCTCAGCTCAACTCGAGCAGTCTGACGGACCAGGCTCGGGTATGGGTCACATGACCCACAACTTGTATATATGTCCTGTATTCCCTGCCCGCGTTCTATTTTCCTTTCTTTCTTTCTTTGCCTTTGGATTCTTGTACGATCGCCCCTTAGCTTAGTACAACGAATCCATGACTTATGCTTTGGGCTTGGGTCATCACACAGTCAGCCAGGTCCTACTACGATATGTTGGGGGGAACTAAAATATATATCTCATTTTGCAGGCACGATATAAAGGCTATATCATTGGCTGATTCAGCATATTCTGCGGCAGATACATCCATATGCGACTCATCCTCTTGCCCATTCTGAAGGACAATGTCGAGAGAAAGGCCATCTTACTCTATTCCTCTCAAATCAAAAACAATCCAGAAACTAAACCTAGAATAGAATAGGGTGTAGACTAATCCCGAAAAGGTTCGCTATACTGCCTATGCAGATACATGCCTGTGGGTGTAGTGGTAAAGTCAGGCCTCCCCATGTAGGGGTACAGACACGTGGCCGACTAGGCGCCTGGCGCCTACTAACTCGCCTCGTCCAGCTCTCTCTATCAGCGCCGCCAACTCTATTAGCAACTGCAGCAACTGCCCTTGACCCCACTTACCGCACCATTCTCACATTTATCCTTCCATCTCCCGCACTATTTTTTATTTTATTCTTACGAGCCTCTGATTTGTTGATTTAAGTGGCTATTGCCTAAAATCTCTTTGTTTACAGTAATTATTATCGGTTCAAATAATTACTGTCTGAGATCTCTGTGTTGGCATTGATTATTCTGTCGGAGTTTTATCTCCATCACTGATGATTATTATTTCCGTTATGCTTGATTGCACCATGAAAATCATGTATTTAAGGTGAGAGATATCTCTCGCTAGAGTTAGAAATCAGACTTGATCAACATAATATCGGGTACCCTACCTTCCACTACGATAATTAGAATCCCCTTGAGAAGACGATCTACGTCGTCTTGGGTGAGTAGCCAGGCCTTAGATGTGATGACCCAAGCCTAAAGCATAAGGAATGGATTGGTTATACTAAGCTAAGGGGCGATCGTGCAAGAACCCAAAGGCAAGGAAATAAAGAAAGAAAAACAGAACTCAGGAAGGGAATACAGGACAGATATACAACGTTGTGGGTCATGTGACCCATACCAGTCCGTCACATTAGAGATCACCTTTTTTCCATCTCTCTTCTTTTTGAATGCCTCAAAGGATTCGTTGGCCTTACATTCATTCGATCTCAGCTTCAGTGTAGGCTTGGATCGCTGCCTTACCGAGTTTTTCAAGCTTAAACCTAATGGAGACTCTAGGAGACCATCTGAACGCTCCGTACGAGAGATTTGGAGGCTAGGGCACAATTCCTCGATCTCCTTTACTGTTTTTGGCGTCTTGGGACACCATGTCCTGCCCGACGCTAGATCTAGCATCAGAACTCGCCGAAACGGTGACCTTTTCCTCGCTTCCTATCAAGCCTTAGAAGAGACTCCTTATCCACACCTGTATGTCCCGCGCGACAGCGGTTATCCACCTGGCGCCCGTAGGCAGCTTAAAGAGGCAGTTGAAAAAGGCCTACACATCGCAGGGCTGTCAAAGATGGGTTGAATGGGGAGGGAAAGTGGAACAATGCGCTGTTCCAGGGCAAATTAATGGATCGCCAGGTTACGTGTGAGCCATGGTTGTCCATAATGACTAGCCTGCGCTCGCCATCCTTCACTTTGGACGTAGTTGCCCTGTCGAAAGCCTGGATAAATTCAAATCCAAGGTCGTGATCCGTCCAGCCATTATCGGAGAAGGCGTCCACCCCTTCCGATCACTCTTACCATCCGTCACATACCAGTTTGGTGTTGTTTCCCTTTCCGGATCACGAGCGGAGGGCGGATCCATCCGCGCAGAAGTACTTGATGGTTGAAACCGACTCTCGAGAGCCGGGCTGCTGCACGGATTTGCATGGAGCGCGAGTGTTTGATAGATAGTTTCCAAGGCGGATTATCCGTGAATTGGCTGATAAGCCGAAAAGAATGCCTTTCTCATTGAAATTATACATATTTCTATATACAATTTTGTACCGTTTGAAGACAGTTCTGTAGTCTGTGAACCAGCCGGTGATGATGTCAGGGTCATTGCTAAAGTTCACTGGGTGTCGGTTACCCAGTTCTTTCCCACCTCTTTTTGGCCGGGAGGAAAATTGGCCATAGGGTTGACGGTTTGAGGGAGCATATTCGCGCCTCACGGAAGCCCCATCCCTCCAATTCTTTGATCCATCCTTTATTTGTTCTTCCTGATATTAACTAAACAGTGTTCTCCCCCAAGGATCCCTTTCTAGACGGCCAGCAGCACGATGTTTGACGGTTGATCGGGGTACACCATTGGCAGCTGCGGCATTTAACGACCACTTAATGCAGCACTTGGCTTGTCGGGTGGCCGTTTGAATGCCGGATTCGTGTTCAGGGGGCTTCATTGCATGGACTTAGTTATAATAGATATGGAAAAATTCTTGGTGTTGTGAAAATTTTGCGAAGAGAAGTTACCCATTTCTAGACAGCCCGTCATGCCCTGGAAATGTGCCGGTCGCGCCAAAGGCACGCAAGCCCACCAAATGATAAATTGTCGGGAACCTATGTTAAGAAAAAAGAAAAGCGACTTCCATATCCTACAGATAAATACACAAGTTAGCATAGCGTAAGAGGATATTATCTTGCCTCCTTGAAACGGTCCATAAAAGCTTGCCTCTTCTCTTTATTTACTTCGTTTTCTTCCTCCACGTCGTATTAACCCTCCATTGCTTCTGCGCCTATGTCTAAACAATTTAATGGACGTACCAAAGGCAAAGAAGCTGAGGCATGTCCGGGAAGCACGCCCTAAGCGTGCTCTTCGGGTTCGCCTTATCGTCTATTAGGGAGACTTCAACCGGTGTGTCTCCGAGCGCCTATTCCTTATAAAGGCTTTAATGGCAAAGTTGTACATCCACTCGTTTTCGGCAGAGAGGAAGCGGAAGGCCGTCGAAAAAGCCGTATATACTACTGTGACACCAAGGAAGTGGAGCAGCGGCATATTATATCGATTCGTACGGTAAGTGGCGTCGATCGGGAGAACATCAGGGAACGACTGTACCAAATCGATGGATAAAGCGTTCGCGCAGAAAAAATTCACATGACCGTCGCTGTCAGTACTATAACGAGAGCCCCAGTGCTCCTCACCCTATACGATCTCATTGATATGAGCCTTAATTAACGTATACTCCTGAAGTCGCTACTTCTTGAGCTTCGCCTTAGTATTGTAGATGTCACGTAAGGCAATATTAATACCCGGATTCTGCCGATGGAGGTAGTTGATGATGAACCTCGGAGCCATGATGCTCGGCGTGTGACTTTGCAGATGACTGCATCGCCCAGGTTATCGAAAACCTCGTGTGTCGGGCGGAGGATCCATTCAAGTCTCCAGATTTTAGGCGATCTGAAGTTCCTAGGAGGCTACCTAAGAATGGATAGTACCAAATAACTAGCGCTGATTGATAGTAAGAGTTGAGTGGGGCTAGTTTTCATGTGCAAACAGCTATGGCCAATCGGAACGTTCCGTTCCTCTTGGCGAGCGGTGAGGCTCGATGAGTGGGTGACCGACGTGAAACCTAAGGCATAGATGGGTTAGTTATAGCCCTAGGCGCCGTGTGATAACCTTGTTACCTCTTGGCAGAGGGCGGCGACAAGTCTATACAAATTAATCCGCGACAATACATTTTGTAGCCAATCTCAAAAAATTTATTAGATAATTAATTAGAAAAATCAGAAAATTATTAGATAATTAAATCACAAATATGTTTGGCCTCTAATAAATGTTCCATTAGGCAGCTGGTTCGGTGCTAATGCAAGCGGTAGCAAGTCGAGCGTAAGCAATTAAACAATGTTACTCGGTACCGGGTGATGCACATCCTATACTCGCCTCGATATCAAGGAATGATTCAGTCTCGCACGCTTTCCTGGGTGGCCCGTGGACTCCCTTTCCAGGCTCTTACTGGACACTATGTAGTGGTCCATAATATGCTTTTCTCCCTTCGCTCATCCGATCTTCCCAAAGTTAATCGCTCTATATAAGCCCGGTCGTTCAGTCGACAGATGAAATACGTTGCCACCCACCACTGGGGCCTCAGCGTGTACATCGGTAAGGTATCAATCAGTTGGCGCCGTCGTATATTTACTCAGGAGGCTGTAAGTAGATAGTAGCCATTGTCGATGTAGTTATAAGGAGATCGAAAACAGCATCGAATCATAAAGTTGCATCGGGGGCCATAGTTCAAGAATCATATCGGCACCGACTGCGACCTCAGTCGGATCGTAGAGGCGTCTGTCGTCCAGACAGATATTGGCGCTCTGAAGGAGTCAGACCCTTTCAGGCTTAACTTATTGAAAAGAACGGCAGAATTCCACGCTACGCGCAGTAGAATATGATATTGTACGCTGGCATTATTGAAAAATATTTAGGTACGGTGGTGGTATGGTAGTCTCATCCTTTTCCCCATCCGCTGTTAAGTAGTTATCCCTGTCACCGTCCTTGTTCCCCTCCCCGCGGAGCTCCCCGCTTTATCCACCTCCTCGCCCATCCCGCCCACTTTGTCGTCCGCCAATTGCTTGCTTTGTGGGGTCCCGCCTAGTGCCGTTATTATCCCTCGCCCGGTTCTAGGAGCCTGCTGCGCGACCACGTGTCTGGTGACTGCTGGTTCCTGAAGTAAAAGGCGGAGAATCGGCCTTAGCCACCATTGGCGATTGAAGTGACACATCCCAGAGGAAGTCGGCGGCGTCGAAGCTCCATTAAGGTGTGGACGCAGGGTATTCTATGGCCTGAATGTAGTTCCATCATGAGGCTTTATTGGCTGCTTTCCGATTCGATTATAAAGCGCGAGGACCTTAAATAATGCAAATCTGGGTATCTTCCCCAGTAAGTGCTAGACAAATCGATATTTAATAAAGGGATTGACGGCTTGCTAATCTCCTTTGCAATTATGAAGAGCCAGACCTAGACTAAATGCAAAAGGATGGATTGCCCCAGTAGGGCGCTAATACACTAGAATACTAAGTACAAGAGAGAGAAAGGAAAGAGAAAGGCTTCACCCCATCTAAAGAACACAGCGGAGTGCCTAACTAGAGGTAAAGGCGGTGTCTGATGGCAGAATGTGACCCCACAGGGCAATGTCGTCATTATCTCAGGGGCTCGCCCAGACGCTAAGCTGCGCCGTGGCTGCACCAGCGAAACCTTCGTGTCCACAGCCAATCAGAACTATGTGGTCCGTGCATCCCTGTTCTCTGAACGAGTTGCTCCGGTTTTGCACTTTGTTTTCCTGTTTGGAATGGTGAGTTATGATTGGTGGAAAAGCTGGTGGCTGCTGGGGTGGGTACGCTTGGGCCGAAATCATACTTAGTGTCCGCCTCCACATCCTCTGAGTCAATATCGCTTTCAACCTGGCTGTGAAGCCGAAGGATTGAGCGTTCAAAAGACCTAACTGTCTCAAGAAGGTTCTTTGTAGAGACCTCGAGGCCTCGCTTCAGAACATGATGGCTGCCTTCAACTCGCGATGATGCAGCGCTACCGAGCGTAAGAAAATTACGTGTATAGCAGTGAAGCAATCGTTATGCAGTTTCCAGACTCAGTCATTCGTGCTCAGTATAAATGGCAAGATCTGCAAATGCTTTATTGCTATACTGACGTTTGAATTCACCCCATTCTCTGGTTTTGGCGGCGGCACCGGGTGCGAACACTACCTTCATCCAAAGATGAGGCATCTGCTTCCACTTCTCATTAACAGCCGATATAAATCCATCATCGGATATAGCCATATTGGAATCAACGCTCGTTGAATAGCAAGTTTAGCTTTAGTGTTCTTGTTAATATGCCAAATGCAAAGGACAATATTAACTGTTGTGAGAACTACTTCGATCGTATTGATTAATCCATTCTTTTTGTCAATGATTACCGTCTCCAAGGCAGGCAGACTAAGACCTGTATAGACCTCTTTCAATGCATTAAGAGCGAATTCATATGAATCTCCCTACTCATCAGATATAAAGCCAAAACCAATAAAGAACGATTGCCCTGTTGATACACTAGCTTCCAGTCCCCACACTCGGGAAGAGTTGAAATTAATGCTCGGGTAGATGTTCTGCCTGCTAAGAATTCAAGATGAAGGCTACAACGAAGATTGTAGATATCTCGGGCTTTAACTAGACAACCGGGGTCTGGATCACGTAGCCCGGCTAAAATAGCACTGTTTTCCGTTTCTTGGTTGGATTATTATTGGCGCTGCGACCCTTGCTGCAGACCGGGTATCAACCATTAATTTGATTTTTCCGATCTCGATTTGTACGTCGTAGAACGAACGACTGAAAACCCGTTTTCCTTTGCCCAGTTTTGTATAGAATTCGTGGCTTCTTGGGCCGTATGAGCCAGTGGGAGCAGTTTCATCAGGCTCCCCATCAGGGAAAAAGGAATTTGTTAACTTCAGTATGCTAAAAGCTGCACAAGTGGCGCAATAGCAAGAGAGCTGCAAGCCTCAATGTTCTCAGGCCCGAATTCATCGGGAAGAACT
Organism: Pseudotulostoma volvatum; assembly: GCA_019804575.2. Lineage (NCBI taxonomy): Eukaryota > Fungi > Ascomycota > Eurotiomycetes > Eurotiales > Elaphomycetaceae > Pseudotulostoma > Pseudotulostoma volvatum. The sequence continues at coordinate 23,085 of JAHQZX020005349.1, forward strand.
AGATCGTTGTAATAGCATCGGCCATTTCTGAATTGCATACGTGTGCTCGATCCAGGTAGATTCCTATCCTACTTCTTGGTTCTAGCAGTAGCTGCTTTAAGAGATCGAGCTTACGGTGGGAGAAATTAAAGGTAGAGAAAGAAAGGGAAAAAAAGGGAATGGAAGCTCGGGGAAACTCTAGTGAAGGAACTAAAGAAAAGGTAGCGCCGAATGGAAAAGGAGGGTACTTCCTTCACATTGTAAAGGTGACTTAGTGGCTACTGTACTAACAATAACTTAGAGATATCTGAGGCGGCCCCCTAAAAGGGATTCCCTCGATGAAGCACCTATGTATCTAGAAAGCAACGAAACCCATATCTAGATATATGCCTCAGGAGTTGACGCCCATCGAATGCCGCTCGTTCTCAATGAGGAAAGTAGAAAATAAGGCGGTCTGGGCGTGCAGCCTATTTTTATTTTAACTGCAACCATTACCGTGACGCCGACGACGCTGTGTCTCCTGCGATAATACTATGATATCTCAAAGGCTGATAAATCTCGCCGGACGCTAGTACCCGTACTCCCTGTCTCTGTCTGGGTAGGATGATTAATGGAATTCGCTGGATGGCCGCGGGTTCGCACAATGCGTGGCTCCAGAATCAGTAGCCATGGATCCAGGATGTTCATAACTAGTACTGAGATAAAGATGCCAACGCTAATGGGACTGGTCCGTAGAGCCGTACTGAGAAATCTTCGTGACTACGTCACGGAACAATGGAATCAAAAGTTTTACCGGCTTCAAAACCCTCTCATCTTCAATCCTTTACTTGATGCGATTATGCTGGTAGGTTATAGTACGTTCAAACGACTGTACAGGACTGTGTGGCCGTCAAGAGATCGTTTGTAGATACACCAAAATCTTTCTTTAGCATCCAATGCGCCCCTTCAGCGCGTGAGGTAGCACTAGTGCACAGGAATTTCCCCAGTGGATGATATTCTCTCCATCTATTTGAAGCCCTACCAACACTCCCTAGATGCATTCGTACAGCTCGTTAGCCGCGCACGCCTACATTCGCCGTATCGCCGGAACCGCAGTGATCCTAATCTCTGGAAGCGTAGAGAGTATCTTCTAGCTACAATTGATGGGCTTCGCACGAAGCAAAGGTGGCAAAGTCTTACCCTCGATGACTTTCCATCGAAAGGGCATTCAGTAGCTTGGGTTATATTACGGGTGACTTATATGATAGTCCCGTGACAGGTTAAGAATAAACGGTTTAAGCTGAATCTCGATGAAGACAGTGACGGAGAAGATCACACCGAGCTTCAGAGGCGCTCCAGAGAACATCAGGACAATAGACATGCGGGTGAGGGGCGGATACTTGCTACTAGTAAGTACGCAGGTAACTACCTGACTGCTAACAATACCGACAATATGGGGGATGCTAGTGTTCAAATTACTAGTAGCAGCGAAGACGATGCCACAGCTCAGACTGAGCCTTCCAAGGAAAGACACAAGAAAAGATTCAGGCTCAAAAGCACTATATAATCCCAATTGTGAGGCTTTGGTATCTGTTTCATCAAGGTATTTAGCGGAGTTGGCCCAATTTCCAAACCATTTCTCCGCATCAGCGAGCGGCTTTTGAAGTTTCTATACAGCTGTCAGACCCTGACAACCGCTTTCCAATACGTCTGGTTGTTTGTTAACATCCCCGGAAATGCTGCTTGTACGGGTTGGTCAATATTAGCACTTATATTTAATAATTATTAGTACCTGCAATGCCTCCGAGTCTTTCCAAACATACGAGAGATTTTTCCCACGTGTTACCACCACGCGGTTCAATCTAGCTACAGGTGGTAGTGCGTACTATATATAAGGAGTCAGTACTAGGTAATCTAATCGCGGAGCAAGTAACTGGCTGTGATTGCACATCGCTTGAGTGAGGCATCCTAGAAGTTGTACACAGTTCTGGCAACAGTCAGGTAACCTGACTGAAGCTAGCCTGACTGAGCTTGGCCTGATCAATAGTAGGGCCTGACTGAACCTTCAATCAGGCTTAGTGTACCCGAGGTTTGGCTTGGCGTACCTGATACGTGATGGCGGGGATGTAGATGCTTCTAACTACTTGATTGCTGATGCCTTACCTGATGGGTGTAGATGCCTTACCAGATATTTAGCTTGGTACCTGATGCGTACCT
>JAHQZX020005350.1:0-25211 GCA_019804575.2 Pseudotulostoma volvatum
TGTAGTGAAGAGTTTTCACCACCTCTTTCCAAGTCACAACAACAATACAGAACAAGGTCAACACATTCTGACAATAATCAATATAGTGCCATTAAATGAAGAGATACTTGGGTACAAGGAGCCACCGTAATGAATGGCGTTCTGCGTCTCCGCAGCAGGACATAGAAGATATATATTAAAATGTCGAACTCAGCGCGAAAATCCTGTCCTACATTCGAAAACGTCACGGTTGGGGCTTTAATGTTGATTCGTTGATACCACTGATGCTTACACGTCGGAAACCCTGCCGTTTTCTTAGGCATATCACATAGCAATATGCCATCCTATTTTTTGTGATAGTTAGTGTAAGCTAGTAAGATACCAAGATGCCTGCACATATCCTTTGGTCAGAACCGCCAGTTAGCTGAAAGTAACGCTTTGATTTTAAAAGCTGTGGCACTTCTGGGATTGGGATTATTGGGCAGTATTAGAACTTGTCGGTACAACTAGCTGTTGCGAATGCTAGTAGCAACTTCCCGTACCGTAGGGACATACCGGTAGTTGGTTTGGCAGTGAAGACTGTTGGGAGAAGCCTACAGTAGTAATAAGGTACTGGAGTTCTGATCCTACAAGTGATAGGAACTCCCAAACTACTGAAGATATGGGAATCGGACTGAAGGACATAAATAGAGCCTTCATATCCACAACGATGATAGTTCTTTAAGATAGACAAGATTAAGACAGAAATAAGATTCATTAAGACCAAGCTACTTAGCTTAACACCGTGTTTTACCAACAGAACTTGTACGGCCACAAACACTACTCTGCTAGTAAACCCGCTTCTTTGTTGTGACTGCGGGGCATGCTCTACTTGTCTTCGGTTGTTACTTATATTCGTAGGATATGTTGGGAAAACACGGTGTTAAGCTAAGTAGCTTGGTCTTAATGGCTCTATTTATGTCCTTCAATCCGGTTCCCATATCTTCAGTAGTTTGGGAGTTCCTATCACTTGTAGGATCATACCTGATTACTACTGTAGGCTTCTCCCAACAGTTTTCACTGTTCCAAACCAGCCATTGGTATGTTCCTACCGTTCAAGTTGCTAGTATCCGCAACGATTGGTTATACCGACAATTTTCATTGTCTCAAACCAATTACCGGTATATTCCTACCGTTCAGGTTGCTACTAGTATCCGTAACAGTTGGTTGTACCGATAATGTGCACATATGTAAATCCTGATTACAATAGTAGGAATTGACCGGCGACTCCCAGTAACGATAGAATCTCTCTAAGCTCTCAAATATGGCTACCTGGAGTCCACATCGGTCTTTCGATGCGTGCCTCGTTGATGAGGTACATAGAGCAATCGAGTCGTTGCCTCCTTCACAATTATTGCCCCCTCGAGCTGGCGAGGTCTTTGAAAATCCTCGAGAATGCCTTGATCGTCTCTAGAACTTCGCGATGAGCCGGGGATTCGTTGTCACCCAAAGGAGTAAGGAGAGGAATAAAGGGTATCATTGGCAGTGTATTAATCACGATGGAGACACGGAGAATAAGCGGGGCCTTGAGGACCATGTCGAAAGAGACTCTAGCGGTAGGATCACTAGTCAACGCCAGCGAGAGATTATTACAGTCAGTCAGAAGAACTGTAAATGGCTTGTAGGTCTAACATACAAGGCTATTGAGAGGGGAAGTAATACAAAGGCCTAGCGACTCTACCTTGGAGAACAATCTCATAGCCCTGGGATGGCTCCCAACCCATTTCCTACGTACTCATCAACAGCGGATGCCGGAATTTCATAAAGCCATTGAAAGAGCGCTTGCCCACCGTCAGGCATGTTACTGATTCAATTCGTTGGAGTTATGCATCACAAGAAATCACTCCCTGCGGCCTTCAGTTACTACATTTCTGAGTCAGAAATTGCGTTTAAGTACGCCATTAACGCTTTCCTCTCAATCTGTTTCGGCGATGAGGCTCTCGAGCCAAGAGTTGTACTATCAGATCAAGCCGAAGGCTTGTTGGAGAGCTTACCTGATGAGATTCCTGGCGCTATCTCACAGCTTTGCGAGTGGCACGCTGTCGAGAGCATCAGGGCCATTTCTTGAAAGCGAAATACTCGAAGGAGGAAAGAGAGGCGATTCACAATCTTACATGGGTATTTTAAGCTAGAAAGAAGCCCCAAAGCAGTTGGAAAGGCACGCAATGAACTGTACGGGCATCTATCGTCGACATCAGTCCAACATATGGAGGAGAGATAGTTACAAAAAAAAACCGTGTAGTAAAATATTACACGAAAGAGCTACTGAATCTCGGCTGCCATACAACTCGGAGAGTAGAAAGTATCAAGTTACTTAATTGTAAAGGAATTATCACGTGGGCACTAGCGCCTCGGCTAGTGATGGACCCCGCTTTCATATTCTTCATAGTAACAGTCATCTAAGTGATAGCCAAGTTAATTAAGTCCTTCGTTATTACTTCTAATAACGTCTATCACACGTATACAGTTAATCAATATGCTCACTGCGCTTCGTATTCCTCTAATTTCTTAACATTAATTGCCAACTCCCTCTTGATGAACCCGTCAAGCATATTATCAACTTAACAAGGTCTATATATACTAAAGAATATTGTCAAGGAGGAAGGGATAAGTTATATTGTGAGTGTGCGAGTCCTGGGCTAGCTATGCTATAATCAATGACCTCATCGTAATATCGGGGCTCCCAAGGCGCAAATTCGGGACCTTCGAGCCACCGGCGCGGGTAGATAAGAGAGATAGGAAAAGAAATACCACAGGTGTCTGCTGTCATCAATTTGAACAGTTGCTTCGCAATTCCCAAAGCACGGAATTTCACTTCCATCATGGTCTTTACTAAGACTGCTTTTTGCTTTCTCCCATTCCTTTTCGGTCCGCTTGATGGGGTTAACCCTAATCTTGCCAATGACATTCCCGAAAGCCGTACGATCCCATGGCTTTTAAGGATATAAGGCTCAATAGGATAACATAGTCGGTCACGGATCTTCTCGAAACCAGAGCGCAGCTATCCCAGGACCAAATACCAAATAGCTAGGTTCGATGAGATATAGGAGCGATCCCGCTTATGACTATGAGCACAATGCCAATACGCATGCCCAATCCTGCTCAGTCCAAATATAGCCCTCGGAAATTCAAATCCCATGACAGTACTGCGATGCGAGATGACTTGCCGTCGAAGCGCTTGAGAGGGATACAGTTAGAGAGGAGAGGAGAGAGAAGCACTGGTGCTAGAGAAGCAAAGGCCTCGGAGACACCAATCAATGCTGTGGAAAACACCAGAGTAGAAACGGGCGGACAATGATTAGCGCTAAACGCATAACTTTGCAGGCAGTGGAGCAGAGACTAGCCCTGCAGCTGGAAAGAGGCGGCGAGTTTCAACTGTCAACTATAGACAACTAGATAGCCTAACGACACGTAACAAGTGCACAAAGGAAGATATCCAGAAGCAGAAGTCCGAGAAAGAGGCCAGAAGAGAGAGTAAGACCAAAAAAACAAGGCGTATCAATGTGGAGATCACAGAGGGATGGGGATTGTAGTACTACAAATAGTATCTATGGTATCTAGGTGCTTTCATGTAATCGCACTTGAATGATTTAATAAACCTATTCTATCTCATGGCGGTCCCTAGACACCGGAACTTCACAGGTCAAATCGCCGCGTTGGAGAGATTTAATAACTCGCACCCCTAGCACTCACTTTTATTCTACATAAGAACTGTATGTACAATAATAGAAGCCATTGAATATTACCCAATTCAATCCCAGCATTGTCAAAATGCCCCCTAGCGCTTGTTTTGTTACTATTTCCAACTTGGTTAACGCAGAACCTACGATATACTCCCCAAATGACTCGTGAGTTTTTATCCGTCCATTTCACATAGACTGGCCAATTCCACTTAATAAAGGTTTTCAACTCTGAGAAGAACTCCTCGATTGGATCGAAATATGGTGACTACGGCGGCAGATAGACAAGCTTCACTCCAGCGTCGGTGCACATCTGTCGAATCCGGTCTGAATGGTGGAAAGAGGCATTATCCATTACAATAACCGAGTGCTTGGCTGGAAATAGATTACATCTTGGCAGGACCTGGAACTCCGGAAACGACTCGAAGGCCAGTAAATCTACAAGCCAGAATCCCGTCAAGGGTATAAGCGGGAAGTATTTGCCAACGCTGTCCACGCTCGAGAGATTGGTGTTGAACTGGAGCAACTCCAACCAGTGACCATGCCGTCTTGCGAAAGCCAATGCGCCAGTCAGTACCGGATTCAGAACTGGTCTGCTTTGAAGGTGCTGATTCGATGTTGGTAATTCGTGCGAAGGGCAAAATTTCGGGATGCAGCAATTTTTTTTGCCTGCGAGTGGTAAGTCAATTACAAGTAAAAACACTCGCGTGGTAGTAGATTAAACGCTACCTGCTTCTTAGACCATCCGGCATAGCACAAAGTCCTTGAAGTGGTGCTGTTCGAAACAACCACATGAAATCTACCCCAGATGAACAATGCCATCTCGTTGAGGTACAGATCGGGGTTTTCGCAGTATCGAATGAGGGCCGCCATAATTGGTTTCGACAGAACTGGATTCTACCCCCCCAGATTTGGAAAACCTGACATGCGACCACAGGGCCGGAGTGTCTAGCGGTGTCATTGGATTGTATGCGCAGTACAGTGGACAACACGTGCAACAGCCTCATTGTTTTGAATTCCAGAGGGTATAAGCTCTTCGCTGAGGTGGCGCTGATACTTTAAGAGTCTAGGAGCCATACCGAAAAGTGAACTCTGTGATGTCAACGAAAGAGCCAGATATCCTGAAGATTTATTGATTATCTTCCCTTGATGGCCTATATATGAATGAGCTTGCTCGTGGCTTGAAGGTTACGTTGATACCGAAGGTAAGAACCACCATGTAGCTCTTCGAAAGTACCCATGTTCACCTGATGGTTGTTTTTTTCGAGGCCCTTGAGAAAGCTGTGATGGAAACCCCTAACCTAAGGGCGGTATTTATTTTTATCGAAAAAATTGGTAGCGTCATTAAACACTTAATGAAATAGAAGAATATATGAGGGATTGGCACGGTTTTCCCACTGAGCACGCATGTACTAAGCTATAGATGGACCGGACAGCTGAGGTTAAAACAATATACTAATCGGCAGTAATAAACGGGACCCTGGATTTGGATAAAGCTCGTGTGATTATTATTGCGATTGCAGCGCAGAATATACCAGCCAGACGAAGTATCTATTAGACCCTGGTGGCTAGAGGCTCTCTAGTGGCCAACCGATAATAAAGCACAGAATCCAGATTCACTTATACGATCCGTGCATAGGCGTAATTTAATTTTGGCTCTATGTAGATACACACTGTAAATTGTGTAAGGTGGGTTGATTGAATATGGCATAGAGTCGAAGCCAGGATGCATCTGCTGACAGTTTTTACTAGTACCTATGACTACTTACTTTGTATAGTACGATTTAAATAAAAGTCACTGCTAATCCTGCAAAGGTGTCAGCATATGACCCCGCCACCTATGAGCAATACATATTTCAATGATCATGGCTGCAAGTTATAACTTGGAATCTTCAGCAGCGAACTACGAACAATCAAATCGGGAGAAACTTATCATACAACCAAAAACATGAAAGTTATTAATAAAGGGCAAATTACAAGATAACTTTGAGCAAAGTTAGCGTAGAACGGGTATACAAATGTTGACTATGAATTTTAGTTACATGTACAATGGGCCATACCCGGACAGGTTCGAAAAACAACGATCCGAGATTTACGCAGCTGCATAGTCATCTTCTTGGCTGAAGCCTTAAGAACGATCGGCGGCTTCCGTTATACCAAGTATGTACATGTACTAGCATGTAGTTATCAAGGACATACAGGAGACTCGACCCCCCAGCTGACCGGCCCTACCAACTGATCAGGTCTATACCTATTTCGGGTGCTATCTCTAAATATTGGCTATCTATTGGAATATTTTCCCTCTTCCTTATGAGAAATAACATACGGCCAAATGTGGTCTTTTCCGAAGCCTGGAACATTTTTGATGGGTAGTAAGTGTTGCCGTCGCCGAACCGAATTCCGGATTCCGAAGTATTTCCCCATAACTTCATGTAAATGATGCTTGTAGGTACTTGCAAGTGCTTCTAGTCTAAATGCACAGATCAATTGTACATTTCAGTTTACACGTATATTCAAAATGTCATTTCAAACCTTTTCCTTGGATCTGAGTGCGATGCCAATCGACGATGCCATTTTGAGCCCACACTGCGATTCTGACCTCTTTGAAGGCAACCTCTGAATCGTTCAACAGCTAGAATAATTGACCAAGCACATGAATCGAAGAGAAGAAAGTGGACAACTATCTATGAAAAATGAGGCATGCATATTCGGAATCAACTAAACTCGACATTGCACAGCCATATCCACGGTGCTGTCAAAGGCCAAAGCTAGTAAGGCTATGCAACAACTAACTGCTGCTGAGGAAGAAACGATTCGAGACTGGCTGTTAGAGCTTTCAAACTGGGGTTGGCCTGCTCGAATCGAACAACTCTGTGCAATGGCAGTGGAGTTGAGTGGGGTATCACCCAAAATAGGCTTAGACCGATCGGTTGCAGGGTCAACCCTTCTATAGCCGTTATTACACATGAAGACTATACCTGAATAATTTTAATTACAAAAAACAACAATCCGAGATTTTACGCAGCAGGTAAAACTGTATGTACTTGGTTGTTTTGAAACCATAGTATTATTCATGGGATCCGTATATTCTTATAATGCCTAGAGAGGGTACACCATATATTAATATAATAAAACGGATGGATAGATGGCCCATTACTAATCCTTTAATATTGAACTACAAGTTAAGCTTCAGGGTTTTAGCTAGTAGTACTGTTAATATTCAAGACTGGAAAATGAAACATTTTTGATTTGCCCTTCCCCCAAATAACCCCTGGGAGATGACTCTCTTTAACATAGCACTAATGCTAGGGATCTTTCTTTTCTTTTGGCGCTAAAGCAATCCCTAGTAATGTACTGCCAGGGCAGGTTACAGAACACGCTAAAGCTCATCATTCTCTTACTAGATTCAACAACCTCCTGTTATAGCCTTGTTTACTAGATATCGGGAACCTGGCGCTCATAGCCTAATGCATATACTATAGACACACTATACCTATGCGATGTCAAACCGAAGCTTTCGGATCAATGGTGAGAGATCGATGACCAGATCTAGGGCGGTCCTCCTGTAGGAATCACCAAAGATCGACAAGATACACCTTTCAGCCAATTATCTCTTGCTAGACTTCGTAAGAATATTTATAAGGTGAGGGTCCCTCTATTAACGAAGCTACTTTCAACCAGAGTTCGGGTATTCTTAGAGCTCAAAATGCGTTTCAGCTTCATCTGCGGAATTGTGGCCGTGGTGGCCTCATTAGCCATTGTCTCTGCAGTCGGATTGCATCGAGGAATCACTGACGGATTTCTTCAAATACCGCCTTCCTTCGTAGGTCCGGGAATTACCCTATATCCGGGCCTCCATCCAAAGCATAACCTCAGTGACCCGAGTCACCTAAGGCCATCTACTTCTAATATTCTATACTACAGCCAAGAAGGACATCGTGGTAAGTAAATGGAAGTGTGGTGTATCAATAATCTAACGTTTTCCTAGCTCCTGTTCATGGTGCCAAGCATGCGCAGCTTAATGCCAATTTTTCACATCCCACGGTCGTCTTGGAGCACTCGAACCAGATTAAGAGTGTCATATGCAGTGAAAAATCTATTGAAGTATGCTTCCGGTCGTCAGAGGCATTCCGTACAGCCTCCGAATCATGGGGTGAGAATACCAAGTTTAACTTGATTACATATCACGTTGGGTGTGGCAACGAAGTGGATGGAAAACGCAGCTTTTTTCGCGTATTTAAATCGGTCTTTAACTCAAATACTTGCTGTGCAACCGTTCCTGCCTTAAAAATCACCGAATTAGATGCCTTTCATTCCGGGGAACTGATTTGTGGTACATACAAGTCGCCTATTCACAGACGGCAGAGTGATGAATCACCCAAAGGCCATATTCGTATTATTGACCCGAACCAGCTGCAGGGTTCAAAGGATGGTACAGTCGACCTTACGCGAAATGGAACATTCAGACAAGCTTTCTTCAATACTGCTAGTCTTGACCCAAATGCTAAGGATATCGATGAGGGGCAGAGTCCTGTCGACGTATCGGATGGCTCAGTAAACGAACGGCTAAAGAAGCGGTTTGATTTCTTTTCTGAGATCGCACGGGGCTTCCGGATACTTGGTCAGGTATGTGTATTACACTATATTTGGTTTTATCTTCTCCTAGTCTACTAGTTCTTGATATCGGGCCTGACACACCAAAGGCACTTCGAAACGCCTTGAAGACGGTGGGCCGATTCTTTCTCAACCTGACAAGGAAGTATTTAAAGGTAGTATATAAGTTGTTTACTCATGAATTCACCCCCAGCTACCACCATGACTTTGTTATTGATAATTATTTGCGCTCTAATCCGAATAATGCACCCCCTAAAATCTTCGGCATTGGAGATGGGCTTTCACTTGCAGGTAGCGGGGCATTAGCAAACGTCCAATGTGCAAAGTGTGGCATAAAGGGCTATATCACTTTTGAGTGTCGTTTTGTCTTCAGCGTGGCCGATGGAATTAAAGCCGCTAAGGTCTCTCTAATTAATGAAGAACCACTGGTGCTGGATGCCCAGTTTGGTATCTTTCTGAGTTTGAAAGGGACAAAAGGAAGCAAGAACCCGCTGCTATCAAATAAATGGTCACCAAAATTGATTAAAAAGCAAATCCTGTCGTTCCCTCTCCACCCTTTTGCCATCCCTGGAATATTCAACCTTGGCCCTCAGATTTCTATTAGCGTGGCATTGAATTTCGCACTTGAAGGGCAGTTAGAGCTTCTTGTTGGAGGAACTCTGACAGTCAACAAAGGAATTGTAAGCGTGGACTTGGTCCGTGAGGATGGGAATCGATTGGATGGATGGAAAGTCTCTTTCGAGCCGGTATTCAAGGCAAACGGAACAGGGACAGCTACAGCGGACCTTGGTTTGCCGATTGCCCTTGAATTCGGATTAGATATCTTGAATGGAGCCTTCAAGGAGACCATCGGTGTCGTGAACAGTCCGTCTGTATACATTATGGCTGTGTACTCGAATAAAGACCGGAACTGCAGTGGAGTAGAGCTGCGCGCGGGGCTCAAGAATAGGATCTATGTCTCGGTTTTTGAGGCCTATGAATATGACCTTAGAACTGATGTTCTGTATGAGAAAGGGATTACCTGCATCACGTATGTTTCTCCATGGGATTGGCGACTTCTAGATGATAATTGAGCTGATGGTGTAACAGGGCGAATGGATTCGATCCCAATGCTGTGGATGACGACCAAGGGGTGCTCCGTGACGTTGTGAGACTGATCGGCGATAGTGATGATTTTGAAGAGAATCAGTATATGCCGCTGAAAAGTATTATCCCTTCACCTCCAGTGTCTACAGTCGGTTACCTAGCTCTTGGGACGTCAGACCCCGACGCCGCTGCCCTAACAATTCTCGTGTCCGGAAATGATGGATTCCTATATCTTATCGATCGATTACAACAAGATTCCTACGACCTCAGCGCCCCTTTTGGCTATGATATTGATAATAACACGATGGTTCATTACGATGTGTTTGGTCGGATTCTCAGCTACAACGCAAGTATGAACCTAACCGATGACAGCTTCGGATATCCGTTGAGTGTCATAGCGCCAAATGCTTTTCCCCCTGACTCTCGGGCAGCGTAAGAACATCCAACTTGATCGGCATAGGCAAGGAATACTAATTCTGTTCCATGAAACAGGACCTTCTCTTGGACACTGGACCCGAAGTTTCCGGGAGAGTCAGCTCAGGGGTTTTATGAAATAGGGCTAGCTGGGTATCCGAATCAAATGTTCTATTCGACAATATGTCCGATAGAGGGTTCGGGACTACAGCTTTTCGCACGTCCATCACCTGTGGAAGAGCTCCCTCGTTCGTCTCTTGCGAGAAAGAGTGAATGCATAACCTTAAAACTACGAGACTTAGCAACCCAAGAGATCTGATGACACCTGGATGTACTTGGTACTCTTTATCGTCTAAAAACAGTTGTAAGATTTGCTTACCAGTACCTTTGTCTCTGTTGGGTCGATGTTTATTTGATCTTTAAGGGGTCTACCATGGATAATATAGATGGTTCTGAGTGATAATGACCTTCTCCTGTACTCCTTCTTTGTTAAGTCAGCATTGGAAAAAGTAAACTTCCATGTTATGTCTTTTTGTCGATTAACAATAACAAGAAGACTTTAATTAATAGTATCCAACTACACATCATGTTTCTGGAAACTAAAACTAACAAATTAGAAGTTGCCGAGTGAAACGGAATATGCTTGGTCAAACCGCTATATGTATGTGTGCTAGACAGATAGGGTTAGAAAGTACTATTGGATGTATGTACTGGAAGATGTTGCTCCCAAATGTAAGTTACCTAGTATTACTAGTTTTACAATACCGTATTGCTAGCTGTTAGTATCATAGTCCTAAATGAAGAAAGTGCACATAACCTGGCAAAGATGGCCACGTGTTTGTTATAGTATTCCTATTTTATATGTCTATTAAGATGCATCCACATGTAAATTTGTATTACCTAATAGGTAGACTGGATTACCTCGCTATTTTTTTCTATCCTATTAGCATTTGTAATTGTTAATCGGAGGGCACTAATTATATAAGGGTTACCTTAGGTTAGGCATGCACGTAACAGTCGTCTTTTATTAAATACCTAAATCTTTCATCATACATTCGTTTTACTATAAGCTAACCTACGAAAAATAAATCGACTATCCAACTCCTGCAGCTGGAAATTAAGCTAGTCATCTCTCTATAAGTTAGAGAATTTAGTGATCTTTCTGCAAACTTGGATCCGTTACCTATAGCGATCTGCAGCTGCATAGTCATCTTCTTGGGCTGTGAAGCTTTAAGAATGATATGTACATTACATCACATGTGCATGTATACTAGTATATATTTAGTTAGTAACTTAGTATCATTGAGCAGATCTATCATATGATATCATTTTGCGACTTCTTTGGCACCTGTATATCTGCAAATGTATGGACTGTGCATACCTGTAGACGTAGCATGTCACATGTACCCTAACTAAGTCCAACTTTGTAATGTCATTTGGAAAACGCGTTTCTTACCTAAATTAGATGTATCGACCATCCATGCAAGTCGTCATTATTCCTCAGCCATGGCCGGAGGAGATAGAATCTCTCTGCGTCAGTATCGTCCTGCCAAGCCTCTTTCGTTCGAGCTATGTCAACACTGTGGCATCTACTTCGAGGAAAAACTCTGTTCGTTACCATACTACCTTTCCCTTGAGATGCGTGCGGAGCTGGCATTGATGATGATCGTGATTCACTCCAGATACAAAAGCTCTGGATCTACTATTGAACATCTTGTCCTCTGGGACTGTTGCGTCGAGTCCAGCATTCACCCCTTCATTCCGACATCTCGCTATTGCAGCCACTATTATCGTTCATCCGTCAACCACAACTCGCGCAAAGACAACAGAAGAACGGGAGGCCCCCATTGCGGCGCTGCAACTGTTACGACTAACCAATACTTTGATCGGTCCCATATCAGCCAAATTCGATGTTGCCTTCACATTCACTCATTTCAGCTCTTCTCGCGGTGGCGGGCGCCGCCGTGCTGACAGTACTGAACTCAGGATGAATGCGAGTCTAGACGATACAGAACCACTCCGTCTTGAGCTCGGGGAGTCCGGATCTTTGTGGTCTAGGGCTGAAGACTTCTGGCACGCTGTTGGATGGGCATTCAATTGCTCCGTGCTACACCCGAGGCGCTGGGAGAAATGGCGGCTATGGCTCCAATTCATGTGTGAAGTTCTGGAAGATGATTGGAATGAGAGATACCAACAACTCCTTCAAACGATAAAGGAATTAGAACCGGGAACACCAAACGAGCACCACAAGGCTATATTACAACAGAGTTTGGTTTTCAAATACTTAATTACAGCCAGCGCCGGCTATGGGCGCAACCGCCGAATCCTGAGGGCCATCTTCGCAGATGGAGGCCCGGGTTCTACCAATGAGTTTCGTGAGGTCTTTAAAAATGAGTTAAAAGAGCTGAGGGATAACGACGATAAGCTTAAGAAAAGGGAGGTTGACGTAAATATTGATGAAGATGAGTATGGCGATTATGTAGTCAACGATGGAGACTCATCCGAGGAGCTCGATGCATTACGAATTCGACCGAAACGGGCTAAAAGAGGCAAAACCACTGATGGCGCTTCCTCTGGTGGAGACGTTAAACCCCCAGGCACAATATATTCAACTGGCGGCGTTTCAGCGCTTGGTGGTTTCCAATCCCTAGAGCTCCGCCAGCGTATCCTGCATCTCCTATCGATTGTGTCTGAGCATCTACCCGAATCTTTCATTCCCTTGGATGAATTGAATCACTTGTTTGTGGAAAACATCCGACATCTACCGCTTCCAACGTTCCAAGCATTCGTTTCTCCCACGGTCCTCCCCTACTTCTCCACCTCCGCGAGAACTACGCTGTCCGAGCTTCTCCTCTTTGGCATGCGTGAGAATGCGGCTCCAGTTCTAGATGTCGAAGAATTGGATCAAGCGAAATTAGAAGAATGCTTCTTGCCGTACGCCGCGAATACCTCGACCGTGGTTGACAATACAAAAGTATCGATCCTACTCGAATCACTGCTCATCCTCTTGGCGGAAGCTAACCTCCTCCGCGCCACGCCCAACTTAAAGCAAACTGTAATGGGTGGTATCTTGGCCCGGAATGAAAAGGCGCAAGACGAAATCCGACGAAGCCATAGCAGCCGCGTTGTGGAAGACATTGAGTGGTGTTGGCTGATCGAAAGCGGAGAACGGCTTATTTTCTTGGTCGAAGATATCCTCCCACAAGCTGACCTTTGAAATACCCGAGTAGATAATATTTTACCTCAGTCAGCCTTTTTTTTCTTCTCTGGCTACCTTGCTCCACTAATTCTTTTTTGAAGGGCCTCTAAGCCAGTGAGACTTTACTCTCTATCACGATATACTTCATCGTATCTTCTTCCTGACTAATAAAGCTGATCCAAGGCACCAAACCCTCCTATATCTCCGGATAGTCAATGTGAGAATCCATGTGCATCTTACAGAAATACAGGAGAGCGTATGGGTGTGTCGATGGCCACGACCTAGCTATTCAGCAGCAACGATCACTACGCGTTTGGTCGAGGGGAACCTCCAGCCGAGCCCGAGCAGGATTTTCTTGATGCCCCGTAAGGCTTTTGTTTTATACCTATATTATAGACGCATCCGGTGTACTAGATATCGAATCGTCAACTTTTTAAAGTCGGGCATCACAGCCGATGTACACCCTACATCCGGCATGTTTGAATTTCCAACCCTTTTAGCTAAATATATATTCATATATATACTGCACTACCTTACCTAGGGGGTAATCATTAAACGATAGAGGAGAAGAATGGTCTGGTGTTGAAGAAAAGCTGCTCGTTCATACCGAATCCAACTTAGCCGAATCGCAATTTGATCTCCTATGATCATGAATAGTTTGTTCTACCTATGTGTTCTGGTAACCCAAGTTGGAATTCGATCTGCTCCGATTCTTTTTCTATTATTTCAATGATTTGCTATTATAGGGAAACTACTTAGCTCTACCCATATGGTACCTAAATTGGAAGGAAAGAAAATACAAGTCATCAGAAAACCAGGAGCTCTCAGAGATGAGCGTATGTAAATAAATCACATAAAATAACACCTACTTACATATCATAGCAAGAAAGGAGCAAAAAAAAAAGAAGGAAGTATACTAAAGGTAGCTAGGAAATAAGAGGGTATTCATATTCATCCATCTTTCTTGTCTTCGCTCTGCCCGGGTTTAGAATATGTAGGAAGCCACCTATGATACTAGGATGACAGTCACGTTGAGTGATGAATTGGCCGACAACATATCATATTTCGGATTAAATTTGCTTATGGAGGCGGTCGGGGTCCAATGATCTGTCGTCTCGCGCCGCCAATACCCAAACCGGGACCTCCACGATTCTGGTTGTCACCGCCGAGGAAGCCATATTGGTGAATATCCCACGCGCCTTTCCCGGGCCCGGTGCCGACATTGTCCGCCAAGCCCCGTTTTGCAGCCTCCTGCGTCTGCTTCTGGCTCTCCTCCCACTCACGTTGGCGTTCCCGCTCGCGTTCCATTTCTCTTTCGAGTAAGGTCTTGGATGCCCACCCTCCAGCCCACGTTCTCTGTGTTGAAACTATTCGGCGGTCATTCTCGGCATCGATTTCCGCGGTGGACGAGTATTCTGGAGGTCGATAGGTCGCGGGCTGGGCGGTAACAGGGGCTAGGTTGGAGGCAAGGAAACGGTCGATACGATTGTCGCAGTCCTGGTCCGCGTGCGCAGGTGGATCTGGAAGCGGCCGGGGAGATAGGGACGGTGTAGCAGCAGCAGATGGCTCCGGCAACGGGCGAGGAGGCTTGGGGGGGGTAGTGTCTTCGCCTTCCACGATGCCGTTCTGATGGCCCTGCCATTCTGATCGAAGGAGTTTGCGTTCCTCTTCTTGAGATGTTAAGTCGTAGCTAGGCTGTACTGGTCGTGGGCGACTGCGGCTTCGTGAGCGACCCTTTTCAGGCCCTTTCTCTCGAATCGCCTGGCGCTCACGTTCGTATTGGCATTCTCGCTCTTTGGCGAGCTCGAGTTCCTGTTCGCGCGATTTAACGCGCTGGTGTCCGGGGAGCGGTAGATTCGGACTTTTCTGGGAAGCGTGATATTGACTAAGAAATTGGCCATTTAATCGTGCATCCCCAATGGCACGTTTGTTCTGCCGCTCTTTCTCGAGCCTTTCCTCGGTTTCCTTCTCGTCCCTGAGGCGGCGCTGTTCTTCCTCGTCCCACTGGCGTTGTTCTTCATCCCATCGCCTTCTCTCTTCTTCAAATTCACGACGCTCCTTTTCCCGCAAGCGCTCCGTCTCTTCTTGCCATATACGCTCTTCTTCTAACCTCGCGTTTTCCTCTTCCTCCTCGATCTCCTTCTGGCGGTTTTTTTCAGCTTCTAATCGCAATCGCTCCCGTTCCACCTCAGCTTCACGCCTGAGCTTCTGCTTTTCTGCTAAGCTTGGCACCTGTGGCGCGGGGGCTGTGATCTGTCGACGCGCACCAAAGGCTATTCCCTGGTTTCCCTGGCTCGCACCCCCCATGTAGCCGTATTGATGGATATTCCAGGCGGGCGCCGTCCTCTCTTCATCCGACCTCTTGCTCCAACTGCTCACAGCAGCCGTCGGCGACAACGCGGGGCCAGTTCTGGAGGGGGTAATTCGCCCAGAGCGGGACGAGCTTGGACTGGGAAACGCAGCCGGACTTGACTCGCCGACATTACTGGCTCCTCGCGGCCTTGGGGAAGGCGATGCTCCATACCCTTGACTAGATCCTGTCAATTGAGGACTCAAGACGCCACCTTTGCTTTTGATTCCTCCTATTGACCGGGGAAATTTGCTAGGTTGGATAGCATGGGCTCTCCGGCTGAAAGCTCCGAGGCACTGCAACACTTGTGCAGGATCCTTGGCTTCATATAAATCGACCGTAAGAAAGACGTCGTGTGGTGGGAGGGATAGAGGCGGCATTTGGCACACGCGGAGGAAGTGGGATATATTTTCCATCTGTATGAAGGGCATCGATGACTGTCTATATTTTACTCCTGAGGAAACGGCAAGGTTCACAAGCCTGGGCGAATAGCAGGGTTAGTATCCGAAACATAGCCGAGTGGGGGTAATCTACTCCATACCGACAGAGAATAATACCATCTTTTAGCACACGGAGGAGGTCGCCGGATGGCAGTTTCTCGCCGAGTACTTCCTGGATCCATTCGCGTACTTCATTAGCAGCCTGTGGGGTATACCTGGATAGGCGCAGGTTGCGTAGATCCTTATCCAGAGAGGTGACTGAAGCCATCTTGTCGAGTAGCCGGTAAGAACCGCCTGTCCATAGATGGTGCTCTCGCGCTGGCTGTCCGGTTAGGTTTGATTCCTCAAGCAAATTTCTCACGAGACTATTACTTGTACGATCTATAGGTGCCCAAGTTCAACTTGAAAGTTGGAAAATCGAACGAAGGAGTAGCAGTCGGAGAGGCCGGCTGGGGCGATATCTCTCGACTGCCCCTCTTTCTAAGGTAAGGAGGACGAGATGAATTGAAGGAGAGAGAAAGGGAGGCGATTCGAGGAATGCACAGGACCCCCTTTACTTTCATATATGCATGTATACCATGGAGTATGTTGTTTAGTATAGGCTGGCTGGCCATCTAGATGTGATTAGGGTTAGGCAGCATCACAGCCGCTGAATAATCTGATGACGTCGCTTGGTTCTTCGATATGATATGATTGGAGACGTACATTTTCCTCAGTAGGCAAAGATCGAAAGTTGGAACACGCATTCTTCATATTTGCCCGTCAAGCGTAGTCTATGCTTATTAGAGTGAACCGCGACTCTCTACGCGTGATGAATACGGTAAAGAGCTTATGGCTCAAATGGAAAAATCTTCGGCTACCATGGAGAAGGTCCTTCCCCGTTGGTAAGTACATACAGACATCATGCCAAAGCAAAGACCGTGTAATCCAGCACAAAAGGCCAGGAGGAGTAAGCACAGGCGCTCAACCCGTTCCGCAGGCACCGATCTCGCCGGAAATACCTTTTGGGAATTTCGAGACTCCGTGAACAGCAATCGATTCCGGCGCATCGTCAAATATAGACGCGGAACTCACTACACAGATGGGAAGATCACTCGTGAGGTCAACCGTCACCTATTTCAAATACGACCACTCTAACAGTATACAATGGCAGCTCAGTGGCACCAATGGCTTCGCCATGTCCGGGATGAGGCGC
The DNA here is from genome assembly GCA_019804575.2 of Pseudotulostoma volvatum. Lineage (NCBI taxonomy): Eukaryota > Fungi > Ascomycota > Eurotiomycetes > Eurotiales > Elaphomycetaceae > Pseudotulostoma > Pseudotulostoma volvatum. The sequence continues at coordinate 16,997 of JAHQZX020005350.1, forward strand.
CGTCAATTGAAGAACAACAGCAAGACCTTCTACGACAACAGCAGCTCAAACAGCTCGCGCTCTTGGCGGATAAGCGCTGGGCTAGTAAGCAGTCCTATCTCGATAGCCCCCAGAGTCAACAGACTGCTCCGGTGACTTCTTCGCTCGACGGCACATATGAAGCCTCCCCCACACCTCAGAGGGATAAGATGGGCGTCCGGGATGCGATCAGCAGCCAGGAGGGACTAGGAAGCAAGCAGCCAGTTCACAAAAATCCCTGGGCAAGCGAGGCGGGAGGGCCAAGTGAGGCTTGGCAGCCAGAAGCGTGGGCTCCAACTACCTCCCAGAGGCGGTAACTACCATCCCACCGGAACCCGACACCGATTCTCTAGCATGCCTGGGGCTATCTATCGCCTTCAGGTAGGACTATGAGAGAAAACGGAAATCCTTCTACTCGCCCTGTGTCCTTTCAAGCAGGAGGCATATAGGCGCCAAAAAATACGACCATAAATGTCCCACTCCCGAAGTAACTGATTTCGCGCTATTTTAAGTCATCGATGTGTGTGACATCCCGGAATTCTCTAGTTTGCAACCGCGTCTCTCACCAGAGAGGAGGGCGCTCTTGGTGCTATCACTGGTCTTCTGTCCCGGCTAACTTGATCGCTGGCCGTATGTACTATAAGATATTATAACTATACTTATGATCAACAATTCTAATACAAAGCCTGATCACACTCTCTAACTGGGTGGCGAGCCCAATCTCTGGGCAGTCAAAGAACTGGTATGGTAGAAATTAGATTCATAGTGTGCATGCATGAATGAATAATTTCCATAATACCTATCATCAGAACCATAAGATGTGCAGTGCCTGGCACCTGTCCCAACACGTCAGTCGAATGTTTTGAACATGTATGTAGGTACCAAATTATAGGAAAAGTCAAGCCTGTGGGATAAGGTACTATTCTAGGTATGCACCTAATAGGTATTATTATGGGGTGATCACACAAAATATTGCTGGATCTTTGAGGTACTTAGAGGGCAAGTAATGAGGAGCTTCAATTGAAGACGAATACGCGTAAAATGATCGAGGGCTGAAAAAAAATTTTCTGCGAGGAGTTGGCACTTGAAACTGCCTCGCCCTGCGTCCTGTAGCTGCTACATAAGGTATATATATGCACCATGCATGCATTCGCCTCCTCTAGGAAGTCTACGAGGCATGTACAGTTAGTAGGTAAAGATCGCACCTAGGTGTCACTAAAGGTGAGATTTCAATTTTTAAAGGCAAGAAGTGGAAAAGCGTTTCGGCAGAAGTACTTAGTTCAAGTAAACAAGAAGTCAGCACTATATTAGATGATACCAACCTACCCAGCAAGCTCCAAAGAAGTCCATCAATATGATCACTCCCGCCAGGAAAAACCCACTAAAACCGTACATACCTATTGTTTCAAGTTACAGAGTAGCAAATGGTTTTTTTAAGACATCTAGGAATCCATGATTTCAATGACGCCAGTCCCCAACTACTATGTGTATCCAAATAGCCGAACCCTTCAGGAGAGACCCTCAGTAGGTACTATGATAGTATATATATATAACAAAAGCCAACTGAAGAACACCGTACTCCACAAGGAAATAATGAAGAAACAAATTCAACATAACACAGCTTCTAATGCCTCAACATCCCCACCTGCCAGCTTGACTGCCATCAATGCGGCTTCGCTCAGTTTGCGCCGCTTCTCTCTCGCCTCCTGATCCCGTCTTGCCTTCGTCTTTGAGCTGCCGCTAGGAGCGACACCTGTCAATATCTTATGGCTATCTTCGGCCGTGTAGTTGACAAATGACACGCTCATGGATTTCTTCGCACCCTTGGGGTTAGCAGGCGCGTGGGGTTGATCTGTGGGTTCGAGACCATTCGCAGACCGAGAACCGAGTTTCCGGCTCTGAGGTCGACGCCCGTTTTTCTTCACACTGGTATCATTGTGCGCAATGATGCCCGATCTGGATGAAATAGGTGTGGGAGACAAAGACTGGGGTCGCGATCGATGGGTAATATGAGAAGGACCTAGCCTGGTGTATGGAGAGCAACAGGCAGGACTCTGCTCTGCGATACGCAGACCTGGACAAGAGGGATTACTTTGCTGACCGGGTGAGATAGGCGAGCCCGGAAGAGCCAACGACGGATCGGGAACCGGGGTAATATCTAGCGATGGGTCAAGTTGGACCATCAACCCCCCCTGGAATAAATCATTGGGGGGGGAGATAGCCTGGGTTACTTCCCGAGGAAGAGATGGCATAACCGTTGGCAGATATGGATGTCGATTTGAAGCAAGGGAGACACGTGAGACCGGAGAAGCTGGAGGCCACCAAGATTGAGCATCGTGGCTATGGATGTCTGGGGCGAACGGGATCGCTGGCGTGCCAAGAGCATCTGCATGCCACGTAGGGATCGGCCGCGATTCCGACGCATGTCTGGAATGTAGGATATCCACTGCTGGGGAGGGGCTTGGGGTGGCCAATGCTGTGGAGCTGGGATGATTTAAATGCCCCTGCCTCCTAACTGTGTCTGTGGCCATCTGATGGAGGATATTTGAACCGTAGTTTGCTGTCATCTCAGGGGTCCCCATTGCCCTATGACTGGAGGACCCACAGCTTCCGATACTCAATTGTCCACAATTACCACCCTGGCGGATATTTTCATGCTGAGCCACGATATCCGAAAGAGAGGGTGATATCGGAAGACGCTCCTCCGCATACTGGAGGCTGTTGAGATTCTGTAATCGCGAAGTCCAAGGCCCTGGGAGTGCCATCCTAGGCTGCTTTGAATGCATAGTGTGCATCAAGTTAGGAAAAGACCTGTGCCTCTGGGGTAGCGGGTCTCGGTCATTGGGCTCTTGATAGGAATCTGACTTTGAAGTTAAAATAAAGCTCCCGGATGCTCTTCTATTCGGCGTTGCTGGAGGTGTACAGGGTGATGATGAAAGCAAACAAGAGGATTCCCCAGCAGGGGATGAGGCTTCAATACTTATGCCAGATTCTGAGATAGCTGGGGGCTGAACTGTATCGTGAAGAGGGATAGTCTGCTGCAGTACAGATGAAGATGCGTCTTGCGGTAAGCACCACAGGCCGAGACCTCTGCGACAGGCTTGGGGTGAACAGAGTTGGTGCTGTTGAACACCAATCGGTGAGGGATCGCCGCAGTCACTGGGTAGGGGTCCAGGGAAGATGAGCTGATCAATGTCTCCTAAAAAGGGGGCTTCTTTGTTGCTGTCACTACTAGTAGAATCTGTGTTAATACATTGATTGAATAAGTCATTGAGTGAATGATCGAATGTCTGGACGAGCATCTTGACAGCTTTGTGTTTCGTTTACACAAAGAAATTGGGGGGGATAGTTGCTGAAGAGTCGTTGACGTCGCCTACAATTGGCGTAGGGCCTAACAAAAGGCCAACCTTTCTATCACGGTCTTCGTAGAGTTTGTAGATCGACGGGGTCGAGAATACAGAATATGTCTTCCAAATTCCCATCAACATATACAACAAGGCACAGCTGCATTTGATGCCAACTAGAAGTCTTGTTTGACAAATATTGTATAGAGTGCAAAGGCAGCAAAGCAAGCAAACAGAGAAACAGGGCTATTTGAACTGTACAGATGAAGCCACTTCAGCCCCCGGATTAAGAGAGATAGCATTCCGTAAAAACCAAAGATGGATGGAATGTGTAGTGGGGAGAGAATAAAGGTGACGCATCGCTAAGAGAGACCATACCCAATGCTTCAAAAGGTGACTCTGACCTACCCAGATTCTTGCTTTGGTGGCTAACATTCTCGGCATTGGTTGAAGTGCAGTTTGGCTAGATTCTCAAGCCACCGGAAGGAATGTAGCAGGTCACTAGACCAGAAACAGCCAGAGTCACACCAGCGAGACTGGAGTTGCGGGTCAAAGTATGTCATAAACACCAATAAAGAAATAGGAATGAGATAGCAAGGCTCAAGATCCAAGAAACCACAGACACACAAATATTGGGTAGTGCCCATGAACTCACCTCGGGAAACGGCTGAACCAGTGCTGAAAAGCCTTCCCGGTTTCTTCTACGCTTTGGGCGTTGCTTAGTAGATGTCACTGAGTTCTTCAGTCCACATGGATCAATTGCAAGAGGCTGGTTTAACTATTCTCGGGACCACAAATTTGCGATCTCGGAGAATTTCAAACCGTTTGGCAACAAGGAGAAGCCTAAATCGTTGGAATTAGCACTGCTACTCTGATGAATACTAAGATGCTAAAGCGTAGAGGAAATCCTAGACCGCAAGACTATCAACAACAATGGTTCAATTGGAGCGCATACCGCAGTGCTTCTATGAGGACCAAGCTACTCGAGGCTGGTGGAATCCTAGGAAGTGAAGGCATTATGGCCGGGCTTAGGTCTTTGTAGAAGTCCAGATTTTCAGGCATTGTCTTTGTTAAGAACCTCTATTTTTTTTTTCTTTTTCTTTTGATCATGCGGGTTTCATTGTTGAAGAACAAAGCGAGAATTCAAAATAACGTGATTCAGAAGCAAAGCGCAACTCCAATTTCAAGGGCGTGAGGATATATTTAGGCTTTTTGGTTCTAGGAATAGCCTCATGGAACTTGTGGGGCTTTTGTGCAATTCTTTTGTTCAGCATGCTACCCGAGGGAGGTTCAAGAAGAATTATCCCGGTGACCTAACAAAGCAAACAGCAATAGCACAGATCCCGAGTTCTTTGTTGACAGACTAGTTCTAGAACGGACCCTTTAATAATGGTGTAAATGTCCCAATTCAAATACCGATTTTGTGATGACAAAGTACAGGCACTTAATAGCAGGGAAATTCGGGCGAGCTGACAGCATTCACGCGTAACCGTGTCTGTGGATGATGTCAAAGGCAGGCATTCTTCGTTTTCACCTAGGATGGAGCTCTTTCCCTCTATAGCCTAGAGCTTAAGGTCGAAAATGCTGCCGCATAAGCTCACTAGTGAAGCAATTTGTGGCAAAATAGAAGAACTCAGCGACCTTGGAAGGCCAAGTCTTATAAAAGCTGTACACCTCGGACGTTTCTAGTATCGGGAATAGCAGATCCCTATCAAGGGCCCGAATATTAAAAGGATCATGTCCGTTGGCAGTACTAGAATCAACTTTCAATACATTCAGGAACGGGTCTCCCCCTAGAGATCGACTCTTTTCCCTGTCTACCCCAGAAGCTAGCCAAGTTGTTTGCAGTGGAAGGGAAGATAGCACCTGCATAGTACATTAGCACTACGAAATACTGGGCTGATATGTAATTCATCTAACCTGATCGAGAGTTGTAATGAATAAAAAAGCTCTTGGGACGCATATCCTGGAAACAACCATCACTTGGAACTGACAAATGCAACGGACCTATAATTTAGTAATGTGCCACACATACATACATCGGCATTATCTCTCATACTAATGTAATGTAACAATGTGTACCGCAATGCAGGGAATAGGAAGGCGAAATTTTCTATATTCTAAATCGAGAACAACCCGATTCACTTCAATAATAGCATCTATCTATGAATGAAATACTCCATGGGCTCGGGTCAATATTCTAATTGGCGGTCACTTTCGGGAGGGTCAACCCGGCGGCGGAACTCCTTCCGTTCCCTAGTCTAGTAAATAACCACATGACAAGAGAAAAAGTCATCGCCATCTGCTCAACCACCACATGGAGTAGTAAGCATCCAGGTAGGTGAAAGGCATTGAAATGCTCTTGATTATAGTGCTATGAAATTCCTGTCGCCGGACGAGCCTACGGTGTTTTCGAAAAAGACAACTTCTAGGCAAATGAGGCATACGAGCACGCCCCATATTGAACCTAAACCTAATTAGGCTTAGACTAAATCGTATCCCACTCTTCCGTGTTACTAAGCAACTGGCTCTGGTTAGCACCACTCCGAAACCCGGCCAGGGACGGAATGGGTTAGCGGACCAGCGATGTCGTCATTGCCGTAGGTGTCATCGGATCCTCTTTTGTTCTATCGGCTTTCTCTTCACGCGCAAGTTAAGTTAGGTGGCGATCATGAGTTCATAGCTATCATATATAGCCTATAAGGTTGCGGACTTGTCACAACCTAATGATGAAACTCTACTTCTTTCGCCGAATCAATTGTATGCTTCCACTCACCCTTTTATTTTAAGTCCTCGAACGGAGTACTACCTAACACTCAGAGGCTTCATGACGGAGGCCCGCCCACGGTAGTAGTCTCTTTCAGCGATCTGGTATAGCAAAGCTACTAGTTCTTGACCCAGAGACCAGCGAACGTTCCTCACAAAGCTTTTTATCATGATAGCATATTAGGTATTCGGCAAATAAAAAATGTAAAGATTTTCATGTTTGTCAAATATGAGGTCTCTCTATATCTAATTTGCTTTGTTTACCTAATTGGAAAATATGTGGTTGAACTTGGTATGTAGCGACAGCGTTATTGGGAATTGCTTCTGGTTATATACAATTAGCTTATAGTGCTGGTTCCTGAAAGTGAGACGGATATGGATATCCGGATAAATTTTCCCATTTTCAAAACCAAGGACAATCCACCCACGAGGCGCATCATTAGATGTGGTATTGATGGGGACACCACAATTTAACCGCTTATATAGAAAACATAAACATAGGCTTACATACAAGGCTACGAGTGCTCCGCACCACCCGTATTTTAATGCAAGGCAATAATGGCCGAAATTTTCATTGCACGTAATGTACTACTACTGGTCCCAAACAAGTCCTCATGCTCACGTTCTGCATCGATATCACTATCACAAAAGTCGGCAAGAATGCCATCGGAACCTGACTTTGGGTCTCTTAGGCTTCGCCAGACTGGAATCCGGAGATTCGATTGGCAGTTGTCTTAGATTCAGCTGTAGAGTAGCGCTGCCACTGCCCACCACCGAGCTGTATAAACAGTATGCGTATTGACCAGAGCGAGGAACCTTTGCAACGCCCAAAATCCGCTGACGTCGCTTAACCCTTTCAGCCCATGCTAAATAGTGTCGCTTTGGCCGCTTGCCTTGGCCTTTTATGCATGGCTTCATTTCCATTTCTCCGTTGTCAGACTTGTGGCTCTCGAGAATACTTGTTGTTTACAGCTAGCCTTGGACCACCGAGATCGATCATATAACCAATGGGAATCAATCTCGGGCGGGGGGATTGCTGTCTCAGAGTCCTTATAAAAATGCAGTCGATAATGACATGGAAAACCCTAGGAACAATAGGAGCACTCATTTAAAGATTGAGGACCTCGCTCTTTAATCATGATTTTCATTTAGCTTCGATCTGATTCAGGGTATATATACTGACATGACCGAGAAGATCAGCATATTGAGAGGAAATCTGCGCAGCTGTAGTTAATCACGACGGAGCATCGCAAGAGTAGCTTCCCAGAAGCAGAAAAGACGCTGAACAGTAAAGATGGAGATCACCTATTGAGTTTAGGATGTACTCTTTTACCAAACGATGGAATCCTTCAATTCAAGACGACAATCGATGGCCAAAATATCCGACTGCACCTACAAGTCCAAACTATCCGAGTTTTGTGTGGACCAATCTTATCATAGACGTGTTTCGCTATATAGAGCCTTGGAAGGCGTCGGGCGGTGACACTTACTATATATTGATTTTGTCAACCTGCATGCGTGCTGATTATCATATAAGCCATGAGTCAGTACTACACTGAGTATCCTAGGTTTCCTTTTGTAGTCGAGTGATTTAGTTTGATAGATCTCTCCTTTATCAAGAATACATGTATGTTTGCTATATGAAGTTCTCTATGTAGGACGTACTATCATATGTGTACCTAAGGTACATAGTATATATCTAGTGTAAGATTGACTTAGGTCTTACCCATTCTTCACTAGGTGAATATATATAATTAGACTAGCGGTCGAGGCTAATATCTTATACCACATTTCCGTAAGGCAATCGACACTAGGTATCTGTTAGAAGGCGTTCTTAGGATATTCTAATGACATGTCGATTATAATATGACAGCCCAGCCGTTATGATAGTACCTATATAGGCATGTACATAATAACCTCATTATGTAAGCGGTGAGTAACTATTACACTACTTGTAACTTTGTATGTGATGTATGATGTATTTTGTACAAGCGGTTAAATCTGTTGGAATATGAGCTAGCAGCAGAGGACAAAAGGGCTAGCAGTAGAGGAATATTTGGGGCTTTCAACTGATTGCTACAGGAGAA